>OU015496.1:134433696-134645798 GCA_907164885.2 Dolomedes plantarius
ACATATATATATATATACATATATATATATACATATATATATATATATATATATATATATATATATATATATACATATATATATATATATATATATATATATATATATATATATATATATATATATATATATATATATATATATATATATATATATATATATATACAGTCGAACCTCCATATATCGAACTTCCACATATCGAAATTTTCTATATATCGAACTCTTAGCAAATCTCCATGTTCATTACATAGAAAAACTGTTTCTATATATCGAAAAAATCTCTATATATCGAAATTTTTTCAAGACATATTGGGAGATTTTATTCCACTTTAGACCGTTTACCTCACGAAAAATGAAGTTCAGGGGAAAAAGGAAGTTCAGTGAAGGTTATTTCCGGAGAAAGTAGAAGTGTATCTAAAGCAGTCTGTGATGACTGGAGAAGTAATGACTTGAAAAAAATTCTAAAAGATTTTCAGCCCGATTATATTTATTAATGTTGATGAAATGGGACTCTTTTATAAGGTTTTACCCAACTGAACTCTAACTTTGAAAGACGACGATTGTCATGGAGGCAAGAACAGTAAGGATAGAAAAACTGTACTGGTAGGCGCTAACATAAGTGGCAAAGAAAAACTTCGATTATTGATAGTAGGTAAAAGTAAGAACCCTAGAGTAGTAAAAAATGTAACGTCTTTAGAGGTTGACTATTGTTCTAATAGAAAGTCGTGGCTGACAAGTGAAATTTTTGAAGCGTGGATTTGGAAATTGGATAGAAAAATGAGTGATCAAAATAGAAAAATTGCTTTGCGTGTAGTCAGTTGCCCGACCCATCCTAATGTGTCTTCAGATTTATCAAATGTTAATTTGCTTTTTCTTCCCCCGAATACCACTTCAATATTGTAACCAATGGACCAGGGTGTAATAAAAAAACCTGAAACTTCATTACCGAAAACGACTTATTTGAACATTTGAAAATTATAAAACTTTACATAAGGTGACTGATATGAGGATATGCGCGGCAGAATCAGCCAAAGTGTGGGAAAATGACGTTTCTGAATCTACAATAAAAAAACTGTTTCGGAAAACCTGGGTTCAGCAAGATATTCTTAATTTTTGAAAAGAATGTAACTGTAATCATTGTAACCACTGTCTGGATTATTATTTTTTTTTAAAGGTATGTAGTACTCAATGAATCTTTCATATTAATTCATTTTTAAATTATTAACTTTCATTTAATGTGATTGGAGTTTCGTATACGAAAATTAGCTTTAATTGTAATAATTTAGGAGAATCGTGATAAAACTAAGATCAATTCTATATATCGAAATTTCTATATATCGAATTTTTTTCCCGCAATTTGCTACTTCGATATATGGAGGTTCGACTGTATATCTATATATATATATATATATATGTATGTAATAATAATTAAATCGTTAGGCGAGAAAATTTTCTCTTAAACCCCAAAACTGCAGTTAAATGTGTTACATTATACTGAAGTTATATCTCCCATTTTGGCACACAGACAGCGGGAATAAAAGAAATGAGAAGAAATATCTTCGAAAACCAATATTATGGATCTCCTGAAATGTCAGGAATTCTCTCGATTGCTTCACTTCCAAGACTGATAGCGAAACAAAAACTGGGTCACGACCTTCTAAAAATAACACCAGACTTCTTTACATCACGAAATTTTCCGATAATAGGAAAAGTTCAAATATTACTGACTCCTCTTCTTCATTGACTTCTATGGAAGACATTTTTTTGACTTACGTTCGCTTCATTTCCTGAGATTATTTACCCCCCGATTAAATTACTTCCGCGGTCTTTTTGTATGGGCTTGGATGTCGCTTGAGTGTATGGGACCACAGAGGGTCACGTGGTAAACAGAAACTAAATTTCATATATGCCGATGTGAGCGTTGATAATATGGAGTCAAAGATTGAATCATGCATTGAGCGGATGCCATTATCCATTCTCTCTGCTTGTGAATATGTAAATAGATTTTACTGCTTTATATTTCGTAATATGTTTAACTTTTAGATAACTGTAATGTGTTTAAACTGATAAATGTATTATTCCGTTTAACTAAATTGTTTGATTTAGAGATGTGGTGGATAAGACCGACTGTGCACAAGCCGAATGCTCATTCTGGTATTTTCCAGGATATCGTCGTTAACTGCCGGCTGTAGAATTATTATTTCATATATAAATATATATATATATATATATATATATGAATTTATATATATATATGACAGGCTCGCTACTTACACCCTTCCCAGTACGTCGTCTTACATCCAAACTTTTCTCCTTCTTAATCTATCTTTACTTAATTATTAAAGTTATAGCAGTCAATGAGTTAAAAGGCCGGTGACAAAGAACTACAATTAATATATCTAACATCGTTTATTTCCAAAATCTTAAGCTACCTGATTCAATCTGATAAATTAAATTCAAGAGTCATCAAGCTGCCACGCGACGCGTGACTATCTCCATCAAGAATTTCCCGCCATCTGATTTAACGCTATTGTTTTTCTGCCATCCAAAGCCACCGCGCATGCCCACATGATCTCTGTGACGCATACACCGGAGATGAACCATGGGCGTGACCACAGATGTCAATCAATCCAAAGGGAATTTCCCCGATTTCTCTCGATGCATTTCGAACCAAGATATGAGAACAGTGGCAAATTACGCCACGACAATAAATTAATTACTAAGCCCCCTTTAAAATTAGAATAATCATTCTTTTCCCACTAAATCCTTGACATATATATATACATACATACATACATACATACATACATACATATATATATATATATATATATATATATATATATATATATATATATATATATATACATACATACATATATATATAATATATATATATATATATATATATATATATATATATATATATATATATATATATATATATATATATATATACATACATACATACATATATATATAATATATATATATATATATATATATATATATATATATATATATATATATATATATAGAGAGAGAGAGAGAGAGAGAGAGAGAGAGAGAGAGAGATAGAGCGAGAGAGAGAGAGAGAGACAGAGACAGAGAGAGAGGGAGAGAGAGATACAATATCCTATAATGGATACAGCAAGTATAATAAACAGCACTATAATATACAGAAAGATGCGAGGGTTTAATAGAAAGAATACATGTTTTAATAGGGGGATGGTCCCCCATTGCTGCAGTTACATTAACAACCCCTCTGGGCATACTTTCAACAAGATTTTGATACACCGCTATGGATATTTGTGTCGATTCCTGCGGCAAGAATGTCGCCTGCTGAGCTGTAGATTTCGGACGGCGTTCCTTGGTCTGTAAGCGTCGCTCTTAGTCGTCTCACAAATGTTTCTATGGGGTTTAGGACGGGACTCTGGGCAGGTCAGGGAAGACGTTTTACATCCATATCTAGAAGACACTACTTGACAGAAGTTGCAACATTACATGTTGCGTTATCGTCCTGGAAGTAACATTCGTCCATTTCATAATGACGAATGAAATCATTAATTCATGACGAATTAATGAATTAATCATTAATTCGTCCATTCGTCCATTTCTGGTGAGTGTATGAAGAACCTGATTGTCCAAAATGTCCATGTATGCGTCGGCGTTCAATATACATGGAACAACATGCAAAGGTTCCAGGTCATACCACGAAATTCACCCCCAAACAAGTTCATCACCACCACCGAACTTGAGAGTTGGAACGATGCACTCGGGTAACAGACGTTCGCCTGGCATTCGTCAAACCCAAGCAAGCTCATCCGACTGGAAGAGCGTGTATCGTGACTTGTCGCTCCAGAAAAGAGTTTTCCAGTGGTCTACAGTCCAGTTCCGACGTTGCAAACACCAAGCGTGTCTGCTGCTGTTTAGTGAGGGTGCAGCAACACATCCGTGGATATTGAGGGTATGCAGTTCTTTCCGCAAAGTATTGGGGTGCACCGTAACCTCTGCTGCTTGTTGAAACTCACTGTTGATGATTTAGATTGGTTTATGGCTGTTCTTACGAACCTCATGCTTCAGGACACGCCGATCCCGTTCGGTCAGTTTTCAGGGACGATCAACGTGTACAGTTCATGTCCCAATTCCCGTAATCTTTCACATCTTCACGAAATCACTAATAGTTGGCCGTGGCTGTGATAATTCTACCGCAATTGCCCGAATAGACTTGCCACTAATGTGACAACCAACTATCCTCTTTCAAACACACCTCTTTCAAAGTCACTAAGTTCTTTTCGTTTCTACATATTGTCACAATTTCACACTGAACTAACGACGTCACCACAAAGCGTGTCGTATTTAACCTTAACAGGTCCGTGCGAGAACTGGCTTTGCATAGAATCCGACATGTAGTCGGATTGTATGCAAATCCGCTGGCGTCCGATCCATTGTTGTACGGTAGAGTTTATATATATATACAGGGCTAGATTTGAGGCTGAATTTGCCGGAACGGCGTTCCGGCACCTCTATTTCTAGAAATCTAGCACTGTATATATATATATATATATATATATATATATATATATATATATATATATATATATAGAGAGAGAGAGAGAGAGAGAGGTAGATAGATAGATAACAGCAGCTAAACATTTCTTTGAAGGGTATTTAACACAAAGATATATACTATAATATACGTAATTCAATAACAGACTCTATCCTCTCACTATATCTTTTTCAATAACAGATATATTTATTTATCTATTTAATGACTGTAATCAAAACCAAAAAATATCTTTCAATTTCTTTTTCTGTAAAACTTACAGTGTTGTTAAAACTTCTAAGAGGCACAATGAAAGTGTAAAAGAAAAACCAAAAAACTGTTTTTCATAAAGACATTAGATTCAACCTAATTAGAAATAACTATTGTGTTTTCAATTACCATTTTTATCTGAGAACCGAAATTTTATCCTCCATGATGCCAATTCTGTTTTTGTAAAAAAAAAATCACTTTTTCCCATCTAATCAAACTTTAAAAAAAATGTTTCGTTAATTAAGCAAATATCCATTATTGCTCCTGTTGTATGACGTCATGAACAATAAAGTTTAAAACAAGATATGTGATAGGATAAGATATTTTGTAACAAATATTTTTCTTATTTTAAGTACACACAAATGAACGATAATTTGTTTTTTCCTTTTAACAAAAAAGTATTTTATTCCACATAATTACACTAAGAAATTAAAATAATTTTAGGGAAGAAAGGCAATATCAAAAAATAAGAGTGCTCATCTCTTTATTTTTCAGATAAATTTGTTTTAGGAATAATAGTATAGTAAAAAAAAACAATTAATTACTTTATTGATCGTATTTAACAATTAATTATTAGTGGTTCACACAAAAAAACCCCGCTTAAACTCGAATTTAAGTTTGTAAATTAAACATGTTCATAATTCTCTATTTAATTTTCCTTAATAGACTTTTTACCTTTAAAAACAGAATAATTAAACGTTTATTTCATTACCTTCTTTCCTTTTTAATTTTAGTTTAGGAAGTTTTGAGCACTTCCAAGATAAGAAATATTTACTTGTTTAGTGCTGCCATCTAATGACAAGTAAAGAATATTTTAAATACATTGAATCTCAAGATAAAAGTAAATTTTTTTTTTAAACTTGACGGGTGGCGGTCGAATAGGGGTTACCTTCTTTATGGCTGTGAATAACGGATCCGAAAAACAGGCCATTTTGAGAGCTGGCCTTCGAATAGAGGGCTTGAGAAATTTCATTGTGTGTGTGTATATATATATATATATATATATATATATATATCATATAAATAAATAAATTTTGTGAAAAAATGAAGTTTTTTAAAAAATATAATCAAATTTTTTCAACTCAAGCAGCACAATTAAAATTAAAAGACAAAACAATAATTTTAAATTCATAATATTAAAAGTCAATTGTAATAATTATATGTCAAAATCGAAATCTAAAATACTTCAAAATTTTAATAATGTAAATAAGATTTTTTTTCAGTCAAAATGCCTCTCAGTCTCATATTTCTATTAGCTAAAATCTTCTGACAGCAATTTGCTATCACTTTATCTTTCAAATATTCACACCAGCCAACAACAGTTCATATTTATTACGTATATAAAAGTACAATTAGTGATAAAAGAAATATTTTATTTAAATACAATGCCTAATTTAAAAATAAAATAAAATAAAAAATAAAAAAAAACAGTTTGTATTCATAATATGAAACATTGCGGTTAATGGGGTGCCAGTTGGCGCGAAACTTAAATGTTGGCACAAAATGTAACTAGAAGTAGAATAATTACAAGATAAAAATAACTTTTTACATAACCTGTGTTTAAATTTTCTGTTGAATCATATAAACTTGACAATTCTATGTACAGTTTACATAGAATACTATGGAGGCGAATACTATGTTATTAAATACTTTTTAATGATTTTTTTGATGAATTATCCCATCAACTTGAAAGAAAATGAAGTTAATTGGATGTTAACTTGGGTTTAACTTTTCGTTCCCGTCCCGATCGATAGATGGCTGCACCATTCTACAAAACAAAATTAACTGAAAATGAATTCAAATTCTGCATAAAGATGGCTAAGAAGTGTCAAAAGAATGCTTTGTCATCTTGTTCTGAGCTATTATAAAAGTTTCAAACGTCTAGCTAGTCGGAAAGTTAGTTAAAAATCGATTGCAAGATTTATACTGGCCAAACACACAAACAAGAAAGCGAGTTAATAAAAACATAGAAAAAATTGGATTGAATAAAGTAATACCTATTTTATTATACCTAAAATAAATAGAAAAAACAGAAACTAATACAGAAATTCACAAATAAAAAATTACGAAATAGATTTTACCACATTTATTTCAGATTACATAAGATGCATGAAGCTGCCGATTTCGCTTAACAATGTTTCGTTTAACAATCAAGGACACATTAATTCAATTAAATACAAATCTACCTTATGGCGGGCAGTGCCGCGCTGGTGTTTATTTTACAATTTCGCATCGATGTAAACCCGCTTATTCTCAATAAATTCATTAAATAGTTACTCACGATGTACAATAAACAAGTTACGACATTTTGCGATTTGGCGTTCAGTTTAGACTTGCGTCTTGTTAATCGAAAAAGTAACCAATAATACTAATAGCAAATAGAAAATATTAAATAATTTTTTTAAAAAATCACAAGGTTTAAGCAGTCATACATCACTCAGTCTCCTAATTCTTCCAACTACAGACTTCTGACAGCAATTTGCTATCACATTTTATTTCATTATAAAATTGTTTACGTGTTATATTGTTATATTCTATTCGTGGGGCCCGAAGAAGCTAAGTGGTAGCTCGTTGACTTTGTTAATAGGGGGTAGTCGGTTCGAATCCCGATGAACTCCATCATATACCTTCGTGTATAAGGAGAATAGGGGCACGTTAAAGCCATAGACCAGAAATAAATAAATATATATATATATATATGTGTGTGTGTGTGTTAGCAGGGCCGCCTAGAGACTTTATGGGGCCTGGGGCAAACTTCTGTTGGGGGCCCCAAGAAATCTGATTAATCGAATAATTTTTAAAAAATTTTTTTGGGGGGCCCCTTTTTTCAGGAGATTATTTTGAATTTTGAAGTACGGTACAAGTTTCAGAATTTTCTTTAGGAGGAAATCTAACAAATAATTTTTTTTTAATTTTGGGGGCCCCACAGTTGCCCCCCCCACTGGGCGGCCCTGTGTGTGTGTGTGTGTAAGTAACGACGTAACATAATAGTCCATTATAATCCATACGATCATTCTTTAGCACTGCACTGGCGGTGGACCGAGTAATAACAACATCTTGACTTTAGAACTGACTTTATTAATTATTAGAATGGGCCACTAGCTTCGTTACTTAATGCTATCATTTCGCTGTTCAACTCATAAGGCCTGAAGTTTCATTTAATACTTAAATAATTTTGTTGTTCATCCCAGCTCGCGACAAGCATGTTTTCTTACTTTGAAATCCTGTTGTTGTTTCAAAATACCTTGGTGTAGGAAAGCCTACACCAAGTCCAAAGGACCCAGGTCCTCAAATCTGACTTGACCTCGAAGAACACCGGTCCCGTAATTTAGAACAGAGTCAAGTGAGGAGACCGGAACACTTGACCCCGCACCTCCAGAGAAATCCTACATAGCTCTACTTTGTTCCTTTGTTCGGGAGTTCACACAGAGACGCTGCTGACGTAAGCAGAACTCGTTACTTCTGCTTGAAAACGCGCAGGAAACCTACTCGAAAATTCCAGAGAGACACACTGACGTCAGTACCTTTCTCGATTAGCTTCATGGTTTGTCATATTAAATTAACATGGACAAGTGTTGCCATCTGTCGACTTTTATTATCATTAACTCCATGATTTATGTCAGTTAATTACTATATACAATTAATTCACTTACTTTTTACCCAATGCAGACTTATTAGACATAAAAATAGATTAAAAAATTAAATATAGTTTACGCCCATCGACATCACCCACAACACCAACAAAGAAACAAAGAAACAAACAAACAAACACACACACACACACACACACACATATATATATATATATATATATATATATATATATATATATATATAAATTTATTTATTTATTTATTTATTTATTTATATATATCCAGATTAAACTTTGTTTTCCCTGCTATATCTAACATGGCATATAGTAACTACTAAGACAAAATCTTTCACATACACGTGTTCATATAAATAAATGTATGTACAGTGTTTTACAGAGAAATTCCCGTATTTTATTCTATAGTGCGTTATACGGGAGTTGCATTATACGAAGCAAACATTATTTTAACACGTTGTATGAACTCCCGTTATAGTGTATATATATTTATATATAAACTTTCATTTTCTTAGGAGCTTGCATTTAATCGTTTTAATGAATTCAAAACATCTAATTTATTATGCATCGTACAATTTGAAAATGTTTGCTTTAACACCCCCGGTTATCTCGAGGTTTGACTGAAAAAGAAAATTGCATCGTTAACGACAGGCAAATGAATTCAATGCGACCGAAATTAAAAAATATATATAAATGTTTGGTTATCCTCCTACACCATATCAGAATAATTTTCTAGTCGGAGTCTCTAATTATTCCAGTGTTTCACTCTCATACTTCAATCGAAATCATAGTAAAATGTTAAAGGTGAAGTAAGCCTCAAAGTAATTGCAAAGGGATTTAAACTTTTTTTGTTACAAAAAATGTGCAATTTTGTGTAAAAAGCTTTGAAAATGCAAAAGACACACTTATCTACGGAATATAAATATTCAGTTTATCGCTGTTGAAACGTTTTTGTCCTTTGATTCATTACGGTATCATCACAGTATCCAATTCCTTGTACAAAAAATCATTTCAAAGACGTCGTTTATAGTATTTTTTATAACTGAGTGAATAATAATTAAACTACACACACACACACACACATATATATATATATATATATATATATATATATATATATATATATATAGGGTTAAAAAAATATGTATACCACTTCAGAGGGCTCTAGAATGCGTTCTATTGGTCCAAATGAGATAAAATTCGAACTACAGATAATTAAAATGATGCGCTAGACTTTTATTTAAAAAAAATAAAATAGTACAGAATTCCACCGATAAGTTGCGCTGTACTACAAATGGTATTTATTTGCATATATTGAAAATGGGAAAAATCATTTGCATTACAGCGCATGCCTATTAGCATTATTCTTTTGAGAAAAAGAATGAGGATTCTGAACGAGCATTAGTTACGCAGCAACGTAGCTCTGCACATCATGCCTACGTTGCATGGAAAAGCACTATTGGTAAAAATTTTCTACCAGAACCTGAAGAACTCCGTTGCAGCTGTACAAGAATTCCGTCGTATGAAGCAGATACGAAGAAGTCCAGTGTCTCCATTTGCCCTACGCTGGATGATACAGAAATTTGAAAGAACTGAGCAACTTGGCATTCTTCCGGGTAGAGGTCGAAAGCAAATCCAGTCTTCTAGCGTTGAAAATTTGGCGATCGCGATCGTTGAAGCCAGCAGTCAGTCGCCGGATGGTAGTGTGTGCCAGTTGTTTCCCGTCTATTGGATACGCCGTAGTTCACTAGACGAAAAATCGTACGGCGGATTTTGCATTTTTATCCCTACAAACTCCTATTGCAGGATGGATACTCAGAGGTTTGTAAAACTTTTGCACTTCATTTCCTTGCTCGAATAGTAGTGGATGTCACTTGGCCATGGAACATTCTGAGGACTAACGAAGCCCACTTTTGCCTCAATGGGCAAGTTAACACCTTCAATAGTCGAATTTGGGCATCGGAAAACCTTCACGCTATCCAGGAAATACCCTTGCATCCTGATAAAGTGACAGTATGGTGTGGTTTTACGGCTAATTTTATGATTGGACCGTATTTTTTTGAAGAGATAACTTCAAATGAAATTCAAACCTGTTCCGTCACAGGACAACAGTACCGAGATATGCTGAGGGATTTTGCAATCCCACAACTTCAACAACGTGGGTGCCTTCAGGACTTCCTTTTCATGCAGGATGGCACACCTCCTCACATTGATCGTCGTGCAAAACAATTGCTAATTCTCAAATGCGCGGGTTATCAGCCGTTATTTCCCTATAGCTTGGCCTCCTCGTTCAACGGATATCACCCCCTGCGACTTTTGGTTGTGGCTTTTTCAGAAGGATAATATCTACCGTAAAAGACCAGCATCTGTGCCAGATCTGAAGGACAACATTTTGGAAGGACAGCATTTGGCAAGACCGCCACGTTCTTGATATTCCGGCAAACTCACTCCAGTCAGCTGTGGAAAATGTGGTTCTGCGATTAGCGCTGATTGTTGAAAATGAAGGGAGACATATTGAGCAGTTGTAACGCTACTTTTTTATTATTATTTAACAATTATAAAACATATTAAGTGTTTTCATGTGTATTACAGCGCCACCTATCGGCGGAATTTTGTACTATTTTTTAAATAAATGTCAAGCGCACCATTTGAATTATATGTAGCTCAAATTTTATCTCATTTGGACCAATAGAACGCCTTCTAGAACCATCTGAAGTGGGATACTTAATTCTTTCTCACCCTGTATATACTTTAGTATTCTTAAGACCATGTATTCAAGTTTTTTGATGAATTCAAAACACCAAATTATTATGCATTGAGTAATTTGAATTTGTTATCTTCAACACCCACATTTGCTTAGGGTTTGACTGAAAAAAAACCCTTGAATCGTGCAAAGGAATTCAAATCCATACAACAGAAACGAAAAAAAAATTAATCATTTGGTTATCTACTTACACGAAAACAGCATAATTTTCTAGTTGAGGTTTCTGTCTAATTATTCCAGCGTTTCACCCTAATTTTTCATGCAAAATCATAGTAAAATGTTAAAGGGGATGAAAGGCTTAAAGTAATGCAGAGGAAATTAAAATTCATTTGCTAGAAATTTGAATAAATAGTTTTAGCTCCATTTTTTATAGACAACAATGATTAATAAAGGCTTTTATATCCGTGTTTTATTGAAGATGTTAAATGCAGTTCAAATTTTTTACCTAACGGTTAAAAATATTTCACTGGAAATACGTTGAAATGATCATTAAGATGAGTAAACATTTACAGAATTAAAACATCAGCATTTTTTCGTTGTTTATTAATTATATTGAAGTGGCTACATATATATATATATATATATATATATATATATATATATATATATATATATATATATAAATAAATAAATATATATATATATATATATATATATATATATATTTATTTATTTATTTATTTATTTAATCTGCTTGGATATTACAGAACTCGTGTAAAAATTCTTTTTGGTTGAAACTTTAAGCACTTTTTTTAATGGATCGTGAAATGTTGTCAGATTAATAAGTATTCTGTATGTATTCATACAGATGCCCACTTTTGTAGATGTGTGTGGGGGTGCATTGGAAGACCCCAAATCCATTAGAGTGAACGTATGACATGAATGGCTGTAACACATGTTAAAGAATGTTAACGTAGCGTTTATGATTCAGAAAAGTTGAAGACGTACGAGGGGCTCTAATTCGTGCCAGTTTAACAAAACCCATCCCATTACTTTGGCACTACTGTCTGAGCTCTAGGTGGCGTCCGAAATGACGCAGATAAAAAATCTTCAGTTGTAACCAAAACAGTGCTTTGTGTGGACGTGATTCCACGAGCGGGAAATTTCCCCATTCACCTTGTTAAAAATGATTTGAGCAATAAAAGCGTTGTTAATTGTTATCAACTGGTCCGTCGTCAATGTTTATGGTTCTACACACATCTCGATAGTCTATCTTAAAAAACAGGCACCACCAAATTGCACTGTATCGTGTTAACATCCTTGATTATTTGATTAATGGCGTGTTCTTCTCACGCGGATCCTTTCGTATGTCCGAATCAGTTGGAAACGAGGTCCTCTAACCAGGCTACTCCTTTCTAGTCAACCATAAGTCCAGGAGCCGTATTATACTGAACCCGGGGCAGAGATCTGTGTCATGAGGAAAGCAATCACACTCGGATGGGGCGTCGGCTGTTAAAGCCGGTATCATGCAGCAAACGTTGTACAGAATCATTTTTTGCAGCAATAAGGTTCTCCTTTTGCTTGAAATAATTCTCGACATAAGACGTCGGTCACCGGCATTCAGAGTCTTTCCACCGCAACACTGTAGCCGCAAGTTCGATGTCGTACCGGAAATTTTGTAATATAGGTGCACCCTTGAAATGGTTGAACGTGAAAATCTAAGCTTTTTTGGATCTCCGAAATGCAACCTCACGAGCACCAAATATCATACTAATCGGAATTCGCTTAAATAATGATCACCTGCTATGTTTCCTGTGTATTCAGCTCTTCCAGCTTCAACGAAAGCATGGTGTTACATATACACCAATCATGAACTAAATTATTTACCAAAGAGTATGTGTTGCTATGCATTTCGAATGAGAACGTCTCTACCAGTTATTCAGGCATTTCATTGTATATTCATATACATTACTTACTTACACACAGACATATACATACGTATATATATATATATATGTGTGTGTGTGTGTGTGTGTGTGTGTGTGTGTGTGTGTGTATGTATATATATATATATATATATATATATATGTGTGTGTATGTGTGTGGGTGATTATAATTAAAGTTGAACTTTCAAACGCTGTAAAGAAACAACCACTGGTCAGAAAGAGCTAAATTTTGACCTGAATATACACGATGAAGGGGGAAAGTGTATGACATAAGAAAAAAAAGTTGGAAATTTTAGCAACAGATAGTGCTTTACTCGTCATAATATGCAAAATTATAAACGTGCCATACCCCCCACACTTTGTGTTTTTTATATAAAAGCGGGTTACTTCCCGCATCTATCATATTGCATCTGAGATGCTCATCATGACTCTCTCAATGAAGGATCGCGCACTGCTACTGAAGCTGTTTTACAAGAACTGTGGCTGTGCGGCTGCAGCTCTGAAGAAGTTCCGGACAGTAAAGGGAGTGAAAAAAGTCTGTGGTTCAATGAATGTCACCGGTCTAGAAAAAATGATTGAGAAATTCCAAGACAAAGGTTCATTTGAAGTGATATCTGACACAGGGAGGAAACCAATTGCTTTGACGCCAAAAGAATATGGGACCACAGCATTGCAGGAAGAGAAGACCAATAGTATGGGAACCTGCAGTCCATGGGGAATTGCCCCATCGTTAGATATGCCTGTGAGCACGGTGCATATAATTTTACGAAACATTCTGCAGTGCTATCCATTCAAAATTACCCATGTTCAGGAGTTGCTTCCTGCTGAACTGCTAGAACGAAAACCCTTTGCTCTAGAATTTCTTGCTCGCATAGAAGTGGACAATGAATGGCCATAGGACATTTTGGGGACAGTCAAAGCCTATTTCTATCTCCAAGGGTATGTCAATGCTCAGAATTGCAGAATATGGGCAACGGAAAATCCATTCGGACATCAACCAGTACCTGTTCATTCTGCAAAGGTAACTACCTTATAATCACCTTGTGTGTGTGTGTGTGGATATGCCGGGTGCGTCATAAATTCGTTCAAAGCTAAAAAATTCGTAATAAATGAGGTAATGCTCGGAAAACTTTTCTGTTTCCACGAATAGGATCACAGAGACATTTGATTTTTTTTAATGTAAAAAAAAAGTTTCCAAAAGTAACCGAAAGAGGGCTCTCAAGCGTCATACTCAGACGTTTTATGCAAATCAGGCAAACACAAACAGAATGCATAACATTACATCGTTCTGCACGGTCGGCCCACTCGACAAATGTCAAACTGGAGACCGGGCTGCGTAGCAAGAGGCTCGTAGGTTTTTTTTTTTTTTTTTTGCACCTTCAGTCATTTCTCAGCCCGAAACTTTCGCAATGCAACAGTTGTGTATTCACCATTCTTGTACAAAAGTTTATCCACCAACGCTCGATCTGGTAAAGAAAGCATGCCGCCGGATTCGAACGACGGATCCATATTCAGCCAGGTGTTTTATTGATAGGCTGATTTGCATAAAATGTCTCAGTATGACGTGTGAGCGCCCTCTTTCGGCTACTTTTGGGAACTTTTTTTTTTTAAACATGGAAAAAAAATCCAATGTCCCTCTGATCCTATTGGCGCAAGCAGAACATTTTTCCGAGCATTACTTCTTTTATTACGGATTTTTGAACTTTGCATGAATTTATGTTGCACCCGTATATATGAATACTAATATTAATTAATAAAGAGAATATCTGACGACAAGTTCCTCCGCATTAGGAAAAAGTAAATAAAAAACAAAATTAATTAATATTAATTATTATCGTCTATACTGGAATGTTTCTTTACGTCCTCAAACAGTAAACGGAATCAAATAGATTTAACAAAACACGCCTACATATTTCGGCAGCTTTAAAAATTCCCATAATACCACAGAATCATTTTTACTTATGTAAACATCAAGCGAGATCCTAAGAACCAAAGTGTAACAAAACACCAGACATTATTCATATAAAAGATACAAGATATTTATTTGCATAAAATCGCTACGCCTTTGGCAGTGCCGAAGTATACACACGGCTGAACATATAATAAAAAGAATATGAAACAATTTTCTGCATGAGAAATTTAAAGACAGTTTATAATATATTTAGCACGCCCAGTCTGGAATGAAAACTTCCGAGACTTTTCACAATTTTATTCTTTTTAAGAAGGATGAGGAATTTGCATTTTCATATACTCCGCAAACACAAATATGGCTCTTAAATATTTACCAAACCTAAGCTCGGGTGGATATTTCGGGAGCATTTTACACATCTTCAATCTTAAATTGTCTAATATTTATAAAAATTTGATTCTTTGAGTAAATATGTAACTACTTAATTCTTCAAGAGACAGACCGAAGATTTCAACATATTTCGTACATGGTTATAAAGAGGAAATATCAAGCAATTTGTTTCTTCTTTTGGGAATTCGCCTTGTTTCAATGCATATTGTTTACACTTCGGTGAGACGGTACGACGCATTCACCGGTATACAGTGTGTAAGAGCTCAAACTTACGGCTGTGACAGGTAGGACTTTGCTGGAGTTACGGTCTGTAACTAAAGTAATGATCCGTACGGGCAAGGTATGTTCATAAATCAGACAAGA
This sequence comes from Dolomedes plantarius, assembly GCA_907164885.2. NCBI lineage: Eukaryota > Metazoa > Arthropoda > Arachnida > Araneae > Dolomedidae > Dolomedes > Dolomedes plantarius. The sequence continues at coordinate 134,449,432 of OU015496.1, forward strand.
TGCGTTAAAGTAAATTTATTTGATTTACAGCTGATGATTAAGTAAACATATACACGGATACTCCGGTTCATCAAAACAGTATAAATTCAATTCAAAAACATATAGAGCAACTTATAAAAATAAGTCTCGTGCGTGCGAGCTAACGAGAAAGTCTCGAGACAAAGTTTCTTTTCAGCCCTGAATTACTCTCGACATGGAGTCAGCTTTTTCGGACTGAATTCGGGTGTCCATATTGTTGCGAATTGGTGACTGCTGATGCTGAATATCAAAGCATTACTCCCCCCGCTGTGCGCCGTTGAATCTGAATCTACAGCACGTATCGGGGGTGTTAAGAGATAGAAAAGAGAAAAAAATCCCTGTGCAAGCACAATTGTATCAAAAACCAACCCCATCAGTTTATAAACTGCCCAGTAAAATGTGAAACTTCTGGTTTTCAGAAATGATTTAATTCAATTCACATTACTTCTTACGGAAAAAAAAAATTCGTTCGGTACTCGTCCATTTCGGTACTCGTCGTGTCTTCTGGAACCAATTAACGACTAGTACCGTGATGGCACTGTATTTATTTCAACTTTAAAAAGCAATGTAAACGAGCAATAGTGAAAACGAATAATCGGTTCCAAGAGATTTCCAAGATACACAGAGAACAATGTTCAATGCAAGCGTAACCAAAAGAAAATTGTTAAGAACACTAGTTTTACAGATTAACATATTGCATGTCTGCGAGAAGTTCTGGAAGAAATATCTGGAAGATCTACTCACAAAAAGAAAATCTGTATTTCAGTTCTCGAAGGTAGTATTTAAAGACTGGAAGTCCCCCTTCCCCAGAAATAAAAATATAAGAAAGCTTATACATACCCAGACTTCTATAAAATACGTAGCACTGGATTAGTGGCCTTATAACTACGGCTCTCAAACCTTCTTCAAACTACCAATGATTTAAAATTTGTTCTAAGATGACCTATCTGTAATTTAGGACAATATAGCAGCACTGAATTAAAAACATAAAACTATCCTAAAGTTTTATTGATTTCTGCTTCAGGAAGTATAATGGGAACTTCAATTCATGGGCCGAGCCCTCCATTGTAGGATAATTTAGCAACGATAAAAATCGAATATGAACATAGAGAAGAGAATAGATAATAGGACAAGTAAAAAACGCGTTGGCGTACATTATAATCAACATCAAAGAAAACGTTTAACATTATCGAATGTACAGACAATGTATAAAAGTTTCATGTTCATGAAACTTGAATTCCATATTAGTTACATTGTTTATCTAAATTGGAGCCTTTAAGATATAAATGACTGTCTCCGCAATACCTTATGGCTTAATACATTCGTATATGTTAACCGTCAGTTGCATTTTTACCTAAAATCCTGGCAGGAAGTTCCCTTTGTACAATAACAGGAAAAACTGATTGTAAATACTGAGATATAAACAAAAAAATTAAGAACTGTTTAGGAACAATAAGAATTCAGTTACAAAGAATTCAAACGTTCCCGTTGAAAAGAGGGTAAGTGCCAAAATTTCCGAACAGTATATTTTTGCTGATAGAAAGTTTTTTTTTCGAGACTAATGGCGTGGAAAAGGGAGATAAATGCCTAGCTAATTTGGTTTAGGTCTATGTCAGGCACTTACCTCATTTTGCATGCTATAGCCTTGAAAAAAACCCTTGTATCAGTGAAAAAATAATTTTAGGAAATTTTGGCACTTACCCTCTTTTCAACTGGAACGCCTCAATTTACCAAGCTATTTCCAACTGACCAACAATGGCATAACAAAGCATCGCAATTTTGGATAATAAAATTTTTCACTCTCAGTCATGCGTAGAATACAGTTTGGGCTAGAGAGAAATTTAAGCCTGAATAAGTTTAGCCATGCAGTCATGCCTAGATTCCAGTCCGAAAATTTCCCCAGCATGTCGCCTTGGGATATTCGAAATTTCCTCTAAAGTATCCTTTAGGTCCTTATCTTGGAACTATTCAAATGTCTGTTCTCAAAATTATTTCCGTCACATTTCTTACAATTCTCACAATAGGGGAAAAATATATTGTACTCCGTGAAAATTGTGTTATGTCCGGACTCTTCTTGACCGATATTGGCCATATCATTTCTATGTACACCACAGTGAGAAGGAACCTATTTTTTTTTAGTGTAGCCAGTATAATATTTTTATGTTTAGATTGTAAAAGTCTAAGTTGATGTTTACAAATTTAGAGTCTCGGTAAAAATGGGACGCAATAGCTTGAATTGCGGCTATGGAATCCGGAAGCGCCACAGAGATTTCAAAATTTTCTGTGTTTTATATTAAGTGCTGTGCAGCCAATCTAAATGCCACCACCTCACCGTTAAAAGGGGAGAGAGTTATGTAGTAGGCAAAGAGGCTCGAAAATACTCGTATACCCCTTGCATTCTCTCCCTGTGCAAATTATGATCCGTCCGTGTACGCTTTGTAACCAATCTGAATGACGGATGCACACGATATTGTTTCCAGTGAGATCACATCTAATATAGAATCTCTTTATATTTCATCTGCAGATTGGCTAAATAAGGCATGGGCAAATTACGTCATGGAGAGACAAACACAAAATTGCGGCTAGATTTCCTAGTCAATGGGCAGAGCCATTTAAGTTGAAAATACCGTTTTTTTCTTCCTTTTCTGGTATTCCAGGCATATTAATCAATGAAAAAAAGATTAAATGTATTAGTTGTTTGAATATATAACAGTTTAGAATAGTGTTTTGAACTAAACAACTTACGAAAGAAAATAGTTATTTTGCTTGAATGTTTTGATGTTATTTTGAACAGACTGTTACAGAGTTAGGGCATGTTCACATAGGAGTCCGTTGAGTTGCGTTAAGGAAAAGATGACGTTGCGACGAAAATAAACCAATCATATGCCTCCAAACGATTAGCAATGAAATTTTTAACGCCTATGATTGGTTTATTTTCGCCTCAACGTCATCTTTTCCTTAACGCAACGTAACGGACTCCTATGTGAACAGGCCCTATGTGTTTTACGGTAAAGGCTGATTCTAACGACCCATCTCTTTTCATCCGTTAAGGCTAATCCTATTGGATTCACCAACCTTAATGTTTACCTATGGATAACATTTGTCCAGGCATTGCCGACTTGGATTTAAAGATTTTTTTTAAAGAATTATACCCCATTATAAATTAAGAAAATTTCCCCCGTGGGACATTTTCCATTTTTTTTGTAAATGAAAATAATAGTTTAAAATTTAAACGATTCGTGGTAAAAAATCTAGTCTAGTGTGTTTTAAACACTCATCAATTCCTTTGATGGACGAAATTTATAAAATGAATCCCGTTGCGTGGTGTACAAAAGTTCAGGCTATCTGAAAATATTATTTTTATTGGATTTTCAGCATTTATGTAGAGGTAAATAGTTGACAAATTTTCTCCATAGGTTAAAATTTAGGTGAGCGAATCCAATAGGGTTAGAACACAGCAGCCTTATATATGCTAGGACAATATGCCGCTTGTTTACATTTCCGTCAATGCCTTATTCTAAGCTTATTTAAAAGTGCTTATGCAAAACATTACGATTTCATTACGTAAGGAATAACTGTAACTGTTCACGAGACCAAACTATATAACCTCTTTGCATGTCTGTAACCTTACGCTCAGCCCGTTGCTGTATTTGTGTGGTTGTTTTAAGTGTAGAAGCAACAAAAATAAGGTAAGTGTAGCATCGAGGTTTTTCTAAAATTTGATTTCGCGAATATATGAACTTGTTCAATAACTCAAAAGGTATTATTGGTTACTTATTCCTATTTTCTGATAGAGTAGGTTATCCGTTTAATGAATAACCATTGCTTTTGAAAGGTAAAAAAAAATACTTAACAATAATCTTCTATGCTAATTTTCGAAATATTTAAACTGATAGCTGAATGGTAATCGTAAGACATCAGATTTCAGTGTAGAGCAAACTACAGAATAGTGTAAAAAAGAGTATATAAAATGTCATACAGTAATAGAGAACTAAAAATTTCCCTTAAACAGTGCTTTGCTAGTGATTTGCTTCTTATGCAAGATTGTCACTTCAGCCTGATCTAAATCTCTTGGCTTGATAACTTTCCCATCCAACATGCTCCTTTATAGTGTTCAGATTCCTCCAGCATTGGAGAAGACCTTTCTCTGTAGTTACGAGTCTCAATAGAAAGATGCTGAACCTTTAAAGAGCGGCTGTGCAAAACTTGCAAACCTATAGAGCTCCAGCCATACCTATGTGACAGAAATATTCAAAGCGGATAGTGGGCAAACGAAATGTTACTTGAGAAATGTTTAGAATAGGGGACGAAATTAAGAGCAAATCTTAAGATTGTTGAAGGAATGCTATATTCGTATGTTCCATGTATGAGGGCTACTTATACCTTTCTGTACTGTCCTAATATCAGGACATTCACACATTAAACACTAGCTGGTAAGTATTTATAAAATTAACCTCTTCAGACATCCTGCTTACAACTTCTTGAGCCTAAAAACCTAAATGGGCAATTCCTTTATTTTTTTTTAAAGTCAAACCAAAAAGAATACGTATTTTTAAACTAAGCAATACATCCATTGTTGTGGCGGCTTAAGTTTAATAAACCCCCTTTCCGTTTATTTCTGTAGAATGTTACGCTGGGTTGGTCGTGTGGCTCTCGTCACGGGTGCTTCCGCTGGAATCGGAGCAGCTATCTGCCGGGAACTAGTGAAGCAAAGAATGGTTGTAGTTGGATGTGCTCGAAACGTTCAAAGAATCCAGGAAATTTCGAAGGAACATGAAATGAGTGCATATCCTGGGAAATTGCATGCTATCAAGTAAGTTAACTTTTTAGTGCAATACGGTATGCATTTCAAAAGTCACGACTTGCTGGTACGACTAGTGGTACTGTTTGTGTTTTAAGTCTGTATGATGAAACTTATGCAGATGAAACCCTTGCATGATATTCACTTAATTCAGTCACTATCGTTTCACTGCCTTTCTATAGCCTTGTTTGGTGCTCATGATGCAAGTCCGTTTTTAGTGTAACTTCAATGTTAAACTTAAAAATTTGATACTGAGTTTCGTATGGCAAATCGTGGCACCGAACTCCAGAAACGGTTTTCACTTATTTTCTAAGAGATGCCGTGTGTAATTTACATATCAACAGCTATGACTCATCTCTTACTGTAGAGTAGTATTGCGTTCTGAACATTACCCAAAAGCTTTGACCCGTCTAAGAATATTTTTAAACGAAGCAATTTTTTGCTTCCATTTCATGCAAGGAACTCGGACTCCAGGACATTTAGCTTTTGCTGTATATTACTCTCTCTTATTGTAAGAAATACTATGAACTAATGATAGGATTTAAACAAAGATTCACCAAGAATTCTTTGAAGTCCAAAAATATAACAAGTATCTGCGAAATATTACATCCCATATCCCATAATCGTCAGTCTAAACTTGTCTCGGTCTTGATACTGTGTACTAAAGCGATATATACCAGTACGTTTCTTCATGACACATATTAAACTATTTTTGTTGCATGTGTCCAATTTTCAAGTAGAATAGCTCCCATCCGAAGTGGAATTGACTAAATATTTTCCCTCTTTCATTACTGCTTCAATGTGTTCTGCACCTAATACTTATTGAATTGCATTAGTTGAGACTGTTACCATTCACATATACATGAATGGAAATACGACTATTTATGCTGTATACTTCATATTCGACAAGATAACATTCTTTTCATTCCCTTAAATTTATTTGGCTAAAGCATTTATTCGTGGATTCATTTATACTTTCTGAATTACGTTCTCAATACTTCCTACTTAGTTGGTGCGTCAAACTCGCCTCATTCTCTCGAGTGAACGAAGTATGTATTTATTACGTGTTAGTGCTTCTGCCCATTAGGTAGTAGCTGTAAGTCTCCGATAATATATTTTAATAGGGTTATTAGACACGGAAACTAAACGTTTCGAGCTGAATTTAGTCATTACTTTTTATCTGAAAGGGCGGGGAATGCTATTCTTAATTGTTCAACTTAAAAAGAATCTCTCCTCCCACAGGTGTGACATGTCAAGAGAAGATGAAATCCTTTCAATGTACGAGGAAATCAAATCTAAATTTGGGCGTCTTGATGTATGCGTCAACAATGCGATGATCACTAAAGAGAGTCCTTTAATATCTGGTGATACTAATGACTGGAGGTATCTACTTGAGGTAGGTTTTTGTATCTCTAAAATTCTCCCATCAAAGGTGAAATGTTACCTTTTTTGCTCTTGGTCACTCTGACAGGATATCGCTAAACTTCCGGGGTTGAGTTCGAGAACTTATAATGGTATTGGATATGAATTTTACTTATAACCTTTTGAAGACTAGCCCAAAAAATATCTGTAGCAGTAGCGAAACAACTTTTCGCGTCCATTGTACGGGTACCATACTAGATAGCTTTCTGTCCAGTATGGTACGCCAACAATGGACTAGGCAAATTACGTTATCTCCGATCGTTAAGTTGTATTAATGGAGTTTTGTTAAAAGATCTGCATACACAATCTCTAATATAGTTATTTCTGATACCTTCTCCCTGATGGGGCATGGCTTGGTATGACACGGCTTGATGTTACCGTAAATGTGTTTAACTAAACATACCTAGCGCCGGGTGTCATTGATACCTCTACAATTTATAATTGGTAATTAAGGATGAACAAATTCATTTTATTTCTATTTAGGTTGGGATACTCGGCTTGTGTATAAACACGAGAGAAGCCGTGAAGCTAATGAAAGAGAGCGGCGTCGATGACGGCCAGATCATCCAAATGGGAAGGTATGTTCTACCCTCATTCGAATTCATATTCATAAGACTAAGCATAATCCTTTGATTTTGAGCAAAAATGTTTTGCCATTACTCTAAAAAAAATATTAAATTTCACAGCATGTACTCTTCAAGACCAATAAAGACCTCTCGGACACGAATTGCTCGAAGTGAATTTGCTAATTTTGTTTAAAGGGGAAAATGTGGAACCGGAATATTGCACGAGTATTTAAGAGCTTAAGACGAGAACTCAAAGTGTTTCTCTGAATATGCATCGTGTATCCATTATGAAATAAGTCTGACCTTGTTCGCTTAATGGGGCGTTTTCTTAGAAATGGTTTCTGCTGGCATAAAGCTTAATATACATCGGTTTTTGGCACAGATTCAGTTAAAATCTCACATGTTTCATAAGTGAAATATTTGATTCATTAAAAGAACCTTTTTAATAAATTAACCATAGGTAAGGCTCGAAGGTTGCTCCTTCTAATCGCGTCGAAGTCACCACTGAAGTCTAAAGGTCTCACGAAGAGAAACATAACAATTTATTTTCCTAACTTTAACAATATAGATTATAATATTACAGCAGGTATAACACTGTATCTGCGTTAACAAAGGCGAAGTGAATAGTATAACGGATTAGATGAAACTTCTGGTCAATGTTCGGCTTCTGAGATTTCGGCAGTGTTCCTGATGAGAAGAGGGGCTCGGGTAGAGATAGTGAGTTTGGCCGCCTCAGTTTCATAAGTGCAATTCTATTGTTCACTTACTCGCTGGTTAATTTAACGCATAACGATTCTAGTGTGTGGACGTTCCTAATTTTAATTCGGCTGATATGGTGAAACTATTCCAATTAGAATTATATCGAGGTCTGGAAAAGGCGACTCGAGAGTTATGACTGTTCTTAACGTTGAGATTATTTTTCCCTATGGTGTTGAATGTTTCTAGGTAACAATCTGCATCACTTTCACTCTGGTGTTTAGCATAATACTAGAAGCATAATTCTATGTCGGTATGGGATGACTAAAGGTTAAGGACCCAGAATAATATTCTTTGGCTTCGGAATCTGATTAGCTTATGGTGACATTTAAGTATCCATATCTTACACCCGAATGTCTTAGTCGAAACCATTTTTAGCATCTGTGTGAGCACTTTAAGTACGCTACAAAATATTGTTACAAACTGGGAAGTTTAACGGACTTAACAGTTTCCTTGCCTTTTCAGTGTCGTTGGCCACAAGATTCCTTCCTTTCAGAAGCCTCCAGACAACACGCCAACCCCTTGGTTCCATATGTCTATAGGTATCAAAACGATGATCCGGGCCCTTGCAGAAGGTCTTAGACAAGAGCTAAAGGCTACGAATTCTCATATCAGAGTAGCGGTAAGTCGTCTAAAGGAAATTCAGAGAACCTCTTAGTTTATGAGCCAACCCTTAGTGTTACGTATTCGGACTTTTCGCTGCATGGAAACTGAAGTGCTCTTTAAGAATGCTTTATCATGCGTACGTTACCTCGTTATTTCCAAATTCTCAAACTGGTACAGGAATACGTCCGTAAACACTGAGTTTCAGGTTCTATAGAATTTTAGTCGGATTGCTTTAAAAATAAGCCCTGTAAAACTCGATAGTGTTAATTCTTTGTTATTTAAACACTCAATTTGCTCATACCCTTAATTGCTGCAAAAATTCTTACTCAAAAGAACTTGGAATCTGTCACGTGGGGAAATTGAAAGGTATATGAAGGTAATTATAAAGTGAGATAATCAATTGCGTTGTGGCTGTCTCAAACTTGTCTACATAACGTTTCCTAGGACTACTCAAAAGCCTTAAACAAATTTTAGATGTTTAATCTCTAGACTCGTTTGTCTATGCGCAGCTGATCCCAAAATTTGAAAATGAATGTTCACTAAAACCTTGAGTGTCGTCCTTTGTCCCACGTTTTCATTTTGTAACCGAAAGTACAACTTTTAGCAGTTCTTCCTTTGACTAAATGACTTTCAATACAGGGGTGTCATACTGAAAGCTGTAGGATAAGATCGTTTGCGACAACCAACAAAAGGCAACGTACACATAGCTTGCAGTAACTCCCGCACTGTGATGTATACCAGTACCCCACTTAATGTCATCGTTTTTAGAACTTCATAAATTAGTGCCCATGTTAGTTCACGCTCTGTAAATACAATTCTTTTTCAGACAATTAGTCCTGGCATCGTACAAACTGAGATGCTAGCCCGGAGTTTAAATCTAGATTCTTTATTTGCTACTCGCAAGTGTCTTCAGCCTCAGGATGTTGCGGATATAGTTACTTATATCCTGAAAACTCCAGCTTATGCCAATGTGAATGACGTAATATTGGAAACCCTGGAATACATGATTCAAGTTTGATGTGCGCAAGATACTTCGATTCTCTTTATACTTCAGTCCAAGAAACTCTCTATAAATTCGATGAGATCCAGTTAGTGTTAAACTGTATACGTAGACTGTAATAAAAGTCTTAAACAACTGTCGAATGCGTTATGGTTGCAAAAACTTTCATACACTGGTACATTATGTCAGTCAAGAATGAGTTTTGACTTAAGGGTGATTTGGTACATAATTGCTTACAGTATTTTAATCAAAGGCATCTTGGAGAAATATTACACAATACAATTTAATTAAAAATTTAAGTACCTTTTTTAAGAGTTTGATAATCTGAACAAATACTTATATTTGAACTTAATTTCGTGCATAGGAAAGGTTTCAAAAGATCTAGATTCATAAAATATTGTAAATACTTTAATCGCGTTAAAGATAGGCTACTTTTAGAGAAATTGTACATGGAATAACTTTAAGATTTTCTCTACATAAAAGTTCTGACCATAGAATAACAGAATTTTAAAGCGACTAGGAGTTTTCGATCCAGTTAACGACAAACGATTTGCATTCTCGGAATAAATTTTTCATAGACGTAAAGTAGCACGGTTTAGAAACATTGTATCTGATAACGGTCGTAAATATACATAGTTTGCCGACTTCAGTATAGTTTTTATACGTAGTGTATCTCGGTCACCATTGTGTAATGTAGTGGCAGTAAAACCCCGTCAAAAAAATCATTTGTGCGCTTTAGACTGATTCAAAGTAGTGTAAAATCTTTCAAACGGGTTATACTTCATCTGGCTTCAGCGGATGAAATTTGTATGTACAGTGACTCGCAAAATTGAGGGTACACCCATTTTTGATATGAAATGTGTACAACAATCGGACTTTTTAGAATAAATGCGTTAAGACATTAAATGTTCACCAGTCCTCTTAAATTAAAACGATAATATAAAATTTTGCTAAACTACCAACTTATAAAGGAAATGTACAATACTTTAGTTGGAGGTAAACTGTGAGTACGTTCAAAAGTTTACTTGCAGACACAAAAGATAAATATTTAGTAGTATTCTTTTACTTTATTGACTGCCTCCAAATTAAAAAATTCTAGTTTCAGCAACAAATGCTCTCCCATTCTTCTTGCAATATGAATCTCGTACGTTCTTTGCTGGTGCTTTCGTACAGCTTTTTCCAAACTGAGACTACGTTCTCGACAACATTGAAGTCTAGATAATGTATATTAAAATGTTGTGGACAATGCTACAGCAACCATTGCTTTACTATATAAAAGCCGACTTAAACTGGCTAACTTGCTATTCCACTCGTTATATCAACAGTAAATAAGATTTTCCTGCTTGTTGTAAAAACCCTGCGAAAACAAATGAAACTTGAAATCAATAAACAAAAGAAAGATTTAGCCATCACTAAATTTGAATGGGGAAAATATCTTAATTTTTAGCATATTTTCAACCCTGCCACGTGCTGAAGAGCCATAATGAAGATCAATCTAGAACAGCACTTGAGAAACAAATATCCCAATGCGTGATCAGATATTCCTAACAATTGTACACGTTCGTCATCAATAATAAAATTTGTATTATGGTCTAATGGAAATGGATGTACAGGGTATTTCAGAAAATTTGCCATTTCACGATCAAATAACTTTGCTAATGTTCGTTCAAGTGACTTTTAATATGTGCGGAAACGCGCGCAATTTTTATGGTTTTTACATATTTTTTTAAAATTTATTTTTTTAAATGAAATTAAAATTAAATTAAAATAAAACTCTTAACTAAGTAAAATTCTTATCAAGTTGGACAAACTACAACAGTGATGTCAAATGTCTCAACATAAACTGATTAAACATAACATGATTATGACAAACCGAAATTTAGAATTTGTGTATTGTACGTAGTAACGAATATTTCTTTACTACCAAATAAAGGCTGTAAATTTCTAATGAAATGAGTTTGATTTGAATAAAAAATTTTCTATTTAAAAAAAAACATCACTGACCATCAATTTCATGGTAAATGAATATGAAAATTTTTTTTACCGTGAGAATTGTTTTAGAGAATTTTGCTACAAAGTTTTTTCAATACTATAAAACCTTGAGGAACCCCCCCCCCCCCCAGAAATCACTTGGTGGCTCCCAAGGGGATCGGGACCCATGTGCTGGGAACCCCTGCTCTAAACTGTTGTAGATTTAAAATCGTCTTGTTTAGGAGTAAAGAAATGAAAGAAAGTTGATAAGTGTTGTAATATGTCATACATACATTAACGGTGGCTGGTGCAGGGAAAAATTCTGTCGGAGCTGCAATGTCCTCCAAGTTCCCAAACATTGTCTCAGTCTGTGCGGGGTCAAGTGTTCTGCTCTCGTCACTTGACTCACTTCAAAATTACGGGACCTGTACAAACAGGTGTGTAGCGTGGACCCATCCCCTGTAGCGTGGACCCATCCCGGGGCAATGCATGAGGCGAAGTGGTCAAACACTTCAGGCTTCTCCCTGGAAGAGTATCGCTCAGATCCCAGCCATTGGATCCCATATATATATATATATATATATAATATATATAATATATATATAAACCACGTGAGCAAATTTGTGCTAGGTGCTAGGTAATGAAAACTAGATACCGAACGATTTGCAGACGACACGGTACTATTGAGCAACTCAGCTTTCAAACGAACCAAGGGGCTATCAGTCTTAACCGCTGTCTTATCGTCTAAATCAGGGGTGGGCAGACTTTTCCAGGGTATGGGCTCTTTCAAATTTTTTCAAGGTGTTGCAGTCCACCCAGTGGCGTAGGTGTGGTGAGCTAAAAATATTTCTACACTATTTATCATAACTTAATAATAAATACGGAATATGTAGTCACCTACATAACTATAATAAAAAAAAAACTCTGTGTCTATAACGTCGGTGTTCTATAAATATGTTTTTTGTAGTATGCGCGTCTTAGGTCTCAGTAAAGGTGGTCACCTTAAAATGTATTGGTGGTCCACCGGTCGATCGCGATCGACTTAATGCCCAGCCCTGGTCTAAATGATAGTACAGCAAACCCAGTTGTGTATGGGACTCCGAAGCAGATGGATGGTAACGGCAACCGTGCTGACGTAGGTTCATTGGTGGAAATGGTTTCAATTTGCACACCAGTACCAAAGTTGGACCCCTTCTGATTGGTAAAGAGTTGCCATCTCCATCGAGTCACACTTTCTGCTCCGTCGAGTGGGTGGATGCTTGGTGTGTCAGGTGAACATCCATTGATGGAAGAACAAAAGTGGGTAGCGCAGGTTTGTTGGCATTGTTTGAGTTCACTCATACTTCTTGAAGGTACTATCAATCGATTTTGCAATTTATCCATCCTTGAAGATCAGGTACACCTATACATGTCGACTGCCATCCCTGATGCGGATGGTATCTTCCAGCAGGACAATCCAACATTTCATACGGCCAGAATTGCCCGGGAATAGTTGAGCACAACTAAGACTTATAAGTACTCTCCCCCCCCCACCGCAAATATCCGGATTTGAATCCAGTCGTGTGCCTGTGGGACCACCTCGACTGTCATGTTCGCTGCATAGATCCTCCACCACGTACCTTTCAACAGGTGTCCGATAAACTGCGGTTTCTATGGATGCAGGCAACTGTCGCAATCTTATGGAATTTTGTTGAATCACTCCAACGTCTTCTGGCTTCTGTCCGTGCTGCATTCAACTGCCATTTTGGCTACAACCTTGTAGACATAATAATGCCAGTCGACTGTGTATAAAATTAAATAGAAAACCCCAAAAAATACTTAAAAATTTCTTTTTACCGAAGAAATACTTGAAAATTAAATTTCAAAGAAATTTTAGGAATAAGGTATTTCAAGTAAGTAGGTAAAATGTATACAATTTGAATGTATAGCATAGGAGAGTACTACTCTAATTCAATGTGAATATCCTGTTTTCTAACGTAGGAAAAATCAAAAGTAACCACCCTAATGATGCACTCTGAATGGTGCTGCCATCTAGTTTAGTATACAGAAACAAGAACTGTAAGAAATTAATATAGGAAAGTACCTGCAGAAAATACGGACCTATTCCAAAGACTGTGAACAAAACCGCGATAATCAATTAATGTTTTGCTTAAGGATAGAAATATTGAAAATGTGTTCTCTAAATAATGGAAAATATTGATGGTGAGAATTCTCAGCCCGTTTAGTGGATACCTTCACATGATGTGTACCAGAAATGAAACAAAATCAAAAAGTCTGTGTAAATTCGGTTTGACAGAGCTGTCGCAAAAAGTACAATTTCATTTTAAATTGTAAATCCACACCAGCATGTGTAGGATGTGTATGAGCATTCATTCATTCATACATACATACATACATATATATATATATATATATATATATATATATATATATATATATATATATATATATATATATATATCGTTGTCCTTTTAACATACTCCCAAACTCACATTTCCCACTTTTTACAGGATCAACAGAAGATTGATTTTTCGACAGTCAAAAGATAAATTATTATCATTTATTCTTAAAAATAAATATTAAAGCGTTTTGAGCTATACTATAGACCACATTGTTACGTAATTAAACATATTCAAAATTAGAATGGAGTTACAAGGTTAGCAACAGTTAAGTTAAGGGGTTACGTAGTATGTGTTTTTCACATTTTATGGATGAATTAAATTTTTTTGAGTTATGTGGTTTGTTGATTTGGCCAACGATCTCTCTCCCCCTCTCTCTCTATCTATCTGTGTATGTGTGTATGTGCGTGTATATATATATATATATATATATATATATATATATATATATATATATAAGCTTATGTGAGAAAATTTTTAAAGTTGCCTGACTTTTATTTTTAATCTCTACGCCCTGAAAAATAATATGCATTGTCTTCGTTGATTATAAGTATAAAGTTTCTAAAAAAATTCCATTTTAATGACACACTCTGTAGTGACATTTTTATTTAGATGAGGAATTTTGTGTTTCACTAGGATAACGGAATTGCATGGCGAGTGGTGTTCAGATCCTGGGAAAATCTTATTATTCTAATAAGTTCTCTACGAATCCACCTCTCTTGTGACTTATGACTAGAGATTCACTCTATTTATTATTTAAATTTCAATTTTAACTCGTAGGAAATTTCTATGTATGTTTTAATTTATTTGCTGCTTTTCTAAATATTTTTATACTGATATAAAAAACAGTTTCTGATTTCTTACAGAGGCTTAATTTCATTGAATTCAGTACTTCAGTTTTCCATGAAATATTGTCCTTCCTTGGGGTTTGTAAATGTGGGATTAGGGTACGATCCCTCAGATTTCACCACTGGGTGTGCTGATTCTAAATTTAAGTGGCTGACGTTGGAAACACCTACACAATGTTCTTAATACAAGCAACCAACAATTTCGGGAAGAAGAATGGACCAAATGTTAAATACAAACGTGAATGTCACAATGGGGAAAACATTGCTGTAAAACCCTTCAAACTTTCTTCAGCTTGTTATTTATAAGTTAAATTTAGGATAAAGGTAGAAAAATTACACTGAAAAATACAGTTTGGCTTATTTAAGATAATAGTTACATGATTTTTCTTTGATAAACCTCATTCATGAAATAAAAGACATTCTTTAATACTCCCCCCCCCAAAAAAAAAAAATATGAAAAGTTATATTTAATTTTTTTTTATCAATTTGTTTTAACTGGTGCTTATATAACTGTTATATAAAGAATTATCTGTTATATAAACAGTTAATTCTTTAAGCAATTTTCGCCAATTTAAGTAAGATATTTTTCAGTGTTATTTGGATTCAAAAAGGATTCACTGTCAGTAATCATAAATTTTATTTTACTGAAGAGGTTTCCTAATCAATAATGTCCAATATTTTCCCTTTCTTTTTGCCCTGGCTTTAGAGAAAATTTCAAAAACAATACTCATATGTAGATTTTCCAGTGTTAAAGATTTTTCTCTGAAAGATGTTGTATATGAAGTATTTTTGCCTGAAATTTTTATAACAAGACACATTTCAAGGTGGAAAATTAACTTTTAAGAAAATTTATTTTCTATCAACTACTAAGAATACATAAACGAGGACAAGAAACCATTATATGACTTATTTTGCTCTTTGAATATGTTTCCAGGCAAAATAACTAGATAAAAGGAGATGAAATATAAATGGCAGTTTCAAGCATTAATTTCTCATAAGTATGCAAGCCTTCTTTCAACAACTTAAAGCTGTATTTTTTAAGCTTTCCAAGCTAATCCCAAATTACCTTGCGAATAAGAATATTACAGCATTATTCCACTAGATGGCAGCACCACGCAAACAAAAGGAGTTACTTATTGGACAAAAGGAGTTACTTAGGTATTGAGGAGCGATGACCGACGTGTTTACTCCATTCTACATGTAACTGTTTATTAAGTCACAAACTTTTGTAGCCAGTTTTGTAAATTATTGTGTTTTTCTATGTTATATACATATATATTTTTCCTTAGTTTGGAGAGTTTTAATTTTAAAGTCAAAGGTCATTCAGCCAATTTCGAAATTGTTCCTCTACGATATATTTTAACATCAAAATATCTTCCCAGACCAATTCATTGCATGGAGACTTGATCAATCCTTCCAATTTTTAATTTAGGTCATAAATTTCAGTTCTTTAGTTCTAAAAATAAACTACTTCCTGGCTGAACGCAGTGAAAAATTGGTTTATGAAAATGTGATAAAAACAAACAAACGATTATTTTACTCGGAACAAAACAATTTAATGGATAAAAACAGAGCATATATTGTCACCTACCATTTCTCATCAAAAATAGAAACATGCTTGTGTGATACCTCCTGGAGGTTGTTACTGTTAAATAAATGGGGCTGTTTATTTTTAATATATGTGTTAGTGTGTACTCACTCTGTTCAACACCTGAATAAAGCCTCATTTATACATATATCAATCGTCAACAATATGTACTGCATTAATTTGTAGAGTATACATCTCCAATCAATATAATTATAATACACGTATTTACCATCACTAAAAAATGAAATTTTTCAACATAAAAAAAAATTAAAAAATGAAAAAAATTCTGAGGTGTTGGAATGCGAAACTATTAAAAGAAAACCATTTTAATACTAAAACAGGAGTATTATTTCCTATTAACAACACGTTTATGTTTATAATAATTGGATCATTAATTTAATGTGTAAATAAATTCCTTCCTTTTTAATTACTTGACAATTTAACAACTATAATAGTACCTTGTTTGTGCTGCCATCTATTGATGTATTCTACGAACAATTCTTTTCAAATTAAAACTGGAAAGAATTCCCGAAAGAACTTTACACTCAAGGCAAAATATCATTCATCTATTTTGTATAAAAAATGGAAAATAGGAAATTTCTACCCCAGAACTCATAAGACATGTTTCTGGCAAAACTGTTTCGTAACCCTTATTCAAATGAATTCCATTGTTTGATCTATTGTAGGAATCATTAAAATGTAGAATTCCTACTCATATTTTACATTGAAACACTAATAAAGCAATGATTAAAAGTTTCATACTAAAACTTCAGTCTAACTTAAATGCATTAAATAAAAAAAATAGTGTCTGTTACTTTAGAGGTAAAAAATGTAACCAACATTGCACTTATATAATCGCACGTAATATATATATATATATATATATATATATATATATATATTTATATATGTGTGTCTGTGTGTGCGTGCGTGCGTGCGTGCAAGCAATACACATGACAATTATCTATGATTTGTCTTTAATTTTGTTCGCCAACGTATAATCTGCACGCTAATAGCAAATAAAGCATTACTTAATTTATGAACAGAAAGCATTATCATTGGAGAGTTGAGACCCTTATAAAACATCTTTCATGATTCTAAAATTCTAAATTTTATTTATAATATTGAGAAATATTCAAGAACTCAAAGTAAAGACTGCGTACGCTTGGTAAATTATTAATAAAAGGAAAACTAATGATACGGAATTCGGTGGAATGAAATTTAAAACTCATGAGGTAAACACATTTTGTATCCTGGAAAATGTCTCTTACAATTGAAGCATTTTAATAATAGAAATACGCAAGTGTAATGCTTACATGAGAGTTGTAGGATCAAAACGAGCAATCTATATATATATTTTAAAGCATACGTGAGTGTTGTAGGATCAAATCTTGCAATCTCCATTATTTTTAAAAACTCAGTAAAATATTCTTACTGTGTGTAACGCATAGATCTGTGGCATAGGATTAAAACGAGCAATCGGCATTTTTTTAGAATCGTGATAAAGATACTTACTAAGTGTAACTCATACATTAGTGGTTTAGGATCAAAGCTAGCAAACTCCCTGTTTTTTTTCAAACCTGAGATAAGGATATTTCCCAAGTATAATGCATACGTGAGTGTTGTCAAATCAAAACTAGCAATCTCCATTATTTTCAAAACGAGTTAAGAATACTTACTAAGTGTAATAGCTACATAAATGGTGTAGTGTTAAAGTTTATTCGGCTTTAACACAAAAGTAGCAATTCCATTTTCTTTTCAAAACTGACCTAAGAATACTTACTAAGTTTAATGCATACATAAATGGTGTAGTATCAAGACTGGCAAACTTCATTTATTGTCAAAACGAGTTAAGGATACTTACGAAGTGTGATGCATATATGAATGGTGTTGTATCAAAACTGGCAAACTTCATTTATTGACAAAACGAGTTAAGGATACTTACGAAGTGTGATGCATACACGAATGGTGTAGTATCAAAACTAGCAAACTTCATTTATTGACAAAACGAGTTAAGGATACTTACGAAGTGTAATGCAAAAATGAGTGGTGTAGGATCAAAACTAACTATTCCCATTTTTGTTTTCAAAACTGAGTTAAAGATACTTATAATATTTCCATCAGTTTAAAAGGAAAATTATAGGAAAATGGCCTACTAATAAAATATAATGTGGGAATTTTTCTAAAGGTAATTTCAAATGTATATCTTCAAAAATGCACAAGATATAGTTCTTTACCCTTTACCAAAAACAAAGGTCTCATAGAGATTGCTAGTTTTGATACTACATCTCTCACGTAACTAGTGATTGCAATACAGGGCCAAAAATGCAATACCGGTATTCGGTATTTTTTCAAACATTATACCGGGAACCGGTATTAATACCCGTATTAGGAATTTTTCGAAAAAGATAAAAATGTACAGTTGTTTCTTTGCCATATTAGTTAGTTTTTTGCAAAAAATACATAAACTATAAAAATATAAACAATTTTGTTATGTAAAAATATAAAATAAAGGAACAAATGTTATAATGAAATATTATTAATAATAGATGTAAAATAGTAACTTATAACATTAGAAACAAAAAAATATAAATAAAATATAAATCATTATAGTATTACAATAGAATGAATTAACAAAACATTTAGTATTACTATTGAGAAGAGTAAATATTCCATAAAAAATTTGCTGTGCAGTCTATAATACAATATCTATTATTAAAGAAGAAGAAAAAAACTAATTTATTAACCGCGTATTTTTGAAATGCGATCGTGGAAAAAAATAATACATCTATTAAACTGTCATTAAGCCGAGAATATATTTTTGTGCTCAAATTACCTGCAGTTAAAAATACACTTTCTGCATCTACACTGGTTGGTGTTACTTTTAATTAATTAGTAATATACTTATTCTAAACATTTGCCTCGATGTCCTTTATCTTTTAACATTTCGGTCTCTCATTTGACAGATTTGAATAAATCTATTTTTTGTATTACTTTTGTTTTATTGTTTGTAACAATTTTTTTCTTATTTATAGCTAATATCGGAATTGAAATCACTAATCGAAACGGAGCGAAAAGGAGACATCAAATGATTTATGTTAGTACTGCCACGTCAATGGAAAAAAGTACGTACTTCAAATAACAGTAGATGCCCAATAATTTAAATCAAAACTTTTGATAAAAAAATATTTATTATTTGTTGTAATACCTAAACACCGGTATTTATCCTTAGCAAATACCGGTTTTGCGAAAATTGCAAAATAGCATGAAATACCGGTATTCTATATACTAGTATAACGGTATTGCAATCACTACACATAACCTACATTTTTCATAACAAGAATATTTGTTTCAACGTTTACTCGTCTTTTGAGCAATCACTCATCGTAACTGAGTGTAATAGCCATTACAGAAGCAAAGTACTTTCCATTATACAAAACAAAATTTGTCATACTTCAACCAGCTTAGCAGTATCACCGGAGGGATTAAAACAGCATTACAAGATGCAACGCATCGCTGCCCAGAATGAGCTGGTTCATTTGAGTAGGTAAATAGCAGGAAATGCGATATACTCTAAAAAAAGAAAAAAAAGGTGAATTAGAAAAAGAGACTTCTTTCATGCACATGCTTCAGGAAAACGAAACAGTAAAATTTACTCACACAAAAGGTTTTACCTTGAAAATAGTTATCTATATACATAAAACAGTTCTGTGACTGACTGACAGGTAACGCATATACTAAACCGCAGCACCTAAAGGGCTGATATTTTGCATGGCGATTACTCTTATAGCGCATGGGTGCACTAAGAAAGATTTTTGAAAAATTCTTCTTAGATTTGTTTAAATTAAATTTTTAAGCTTATTTGTAATTTTTTTTTAAATTTTCATTTAAAACAATAATCTGAGGGTTATAAAATTTATATGACGAGAAAGATCATAAAAATTCCTTTACAATGAAATTTTTTCGAATCTTAATCTCCATTTTCTGATTTTTGGTGAATTTTTGAAAATTAACTTTTAGAATTTAATTTATTAAAGGCTGATCACGAGATTTCTTTTCTTTTTGTAATACTTTAAATTAATTTTGCGTCCCGTGCATAACAACGAAATACATTGACAAAACAATTATCAAAATACAGTACAAGATAAAACTTAACCGCTAGACTAACTGAGATGGGAGTTTTTTTAAGAATTTAATTCAAATTGGTATGTTTTATGTATATTAAATTAAACCTATAAAACAGTTCCGTGACTGACTGACAGACCTCGCACAGACCAAACCGCTGAACCTAAAGGGCTGAAATTTTGACAGTCGATAGACACTGTCTGTAATTCAGATGATGCCGTTAACTTTCCTGTTAAATTCCCTTAAACCACCGGGTCTTCCAAACCATTATCTATCTTTGTGGAAGGACACGCCCGTAATGCTCCTTCGGAATTTAAAACCACCGAAATTGTGTAATGGCCCTAGACTACAAATATAATCCCTGCATAAAAATTTAACAGAAGCAATTATTTTAACCGGGTGTGCTCAAGGGGAAAAAGTGTTTGTACCACGCATTCCTCTAATACCCAGTGACCTAGCCTTTGACTTTAAGCGTCTGCAATTTCCCCTCCAAGTATGCATCGCCGTGCCGATAAATAGGTCTCAAGGCCAAACTTTGAAATACGCTGGTGTAGATTTAAGAGAAATTTTTTCTCCCACACTCAGTTTTACGTAGCTTGCTCACGCGTAAGTTCGCGGACAAGCCTGGTAATATTAGTTCCGCACAATGAAGAAACAAAAAATTTTTTTTAAGGAAATCCTATGAAAACAATTTCATTATATTTTCATTGTAATTATCCTAAAATGTACTCCGTAGCGCAGCACGGATATTCAGCTAGTAATTATATAAGACGCAAGGTGAGATTGATCTACATCATTGAATAATACTAGTACTATCGATCATCCATGTGCGGATTATACGGTTTGAGGAATATCCATCCAGAAAAAAATCTTAAATTTTTATCCAAAATAATACCTGGATAGTTAATTAAGACTGCTATGTACTAACCCTATTGGATTCGCTCACCTCAACTTAAACCTATGAAGAAAATTTGTCCAAGGATTGCCGAATTGAATTTAAAGATTTTTTTTTAAAAATTGTACTATGTAACAGAGAAAGAAATTTTACCCTTTGGGTCATTTTCCGTTTTTTTTATAAAAATGCAAATAATATTTTAAAGTTTAAGTTATACGGGGAAAAATCTGTAATAGTAGTGTGTTTTAAACGCTCATAATTTCCTTTGGTAGACGAAATTTATGAAATGAATCCTGTTGAAAGGTGCAGAAAAGTTCAGGCTATCTAAAAATACCATTTATATTGGATTATCAGCATTTATGTAGCTGTAAGTAGTAAACAAATGTTCTCCATAGGATAACACTGTTATAAGCGAATCCAATACGGTTAGTACACAGGAGCCCTAAGATATGCATGGAAATTTCCTCCGATGCACATCTATAGAAAAAAAGATTTTTAAAATTATTACTTTCTATTATTTGGGCAATTTTTTTTAATTTTATAAAGGATGCGATAATTCCACTTCTTTAATTTCACACAATTTTGCAGGATTGATATAGAAAATCTCCTAGAGTGGTTAGAAAGTGATTGATGTGAACCAGGGTTTAAACATATGAGTGACATTTACATCATAAATGCTACTACGGTTCAACCTCAAGAAGAACTTGAAGATAAATAATGCGAGCCTGGTGATCTGAGTATACACAGCACAGCACTACCACACTGTAAAAATGAAATGCTGTTCCTGGCTAGCGAATGGGTGTTTTGGGTAACCCGCATTTGTATCTTAAACATGCTTTCGTATCCTTCTAGTTACTCTTCTATTTTTGTAATATACGTAAAACAGCATGCATGTGCTGATACTAAATCATCTTGATAGCTTATCGAGACACACACACAGACACACACACACACACAAACACACAAACACACACACACACACACACAAAATACGGAATACCTACACAAATTTAATTATTAAAATAGGAAAACAAGCGTAGTATTCTACTTTGAAAATACGATAAAAATTAATAGAATTCGTATTATACGTGTTTATGGATCATTCGTGCAGCCCCTCTTCTGCATTAAATCTACCTAATATCTTACATGAAACGAGAAACTTATCAACGACATTGAATAATTTTATGAAAACATACATTTAAGTGGCCTGAATGTGTCTAGATTCTTTAATAAACATCAATGAGAAATTTTATGAGTTATATTTCTACTAGAGAGAAATATCATACTTTTTAAGACTTATAAGATCAGTTTATTCACTGATACTTACAAAAAACTGAAATTTAATTTAAATACATATGTATAAGTGCATCAGATGAAAGCCCCAAAAAATTGTTTCTCTTTTCATCGATACCGGTTACCTCAAATAGTCACTTCAGTCAAATTTAAAATTCGCGTCATCATTGAAATTTGATGTAAAATGCCATTCACAGACTCTATATAAAATATTTTCAATTACTTTTGACTGAGAGGTTTAAAATTCAGATTCATGAGTATTTCAGCTAATCCGAACTAAACCCAAACACTTGAATTTAGTGTTAGGCAATGTACATTACACATACTGTATTTCAATTCAACCGCAAGCTTTAAATAAATGCGAAAACGTGTTTTTTTATCTAATAAACTCCAGACGACGCACAAAATTGCATATTTTGGGTCGTGCATTTCCTTGAGTAGTCTTTTCATTACAAGTAAATTTCACATACTTATGGCAAATGTAAATAAGTGCATTTAAAAATATCTTAAATGACTTTATTAAAATGTCTTATGGGACCTTATTTTAGCTGTTTCAAGGGGTTTGGGGCAACTTTTCATAGTCAAATTTTTAAAAAGAACATTCTTTTTATTATATAAAATCTTATAAAATCAGCATTAATTGTATTGTATAGGAACTGTATTTGAACATTAATAAGATCATACTAAAATACTTGAACACTCCATGCTGAAAAAATACTGAATATACAGGATCCGGACAAAATGATAGGAACATCCATTTCGAAATGTGTCCTATTTCAACCCTCCAATACAACCCAGCCACATGTCGCAAGAGTCTGCCATCTAGTGGGGGCGAAAGGGATGGTATCTGTAGAGCATTTACCGGTGTGACAATTGTATGAGAAAACACTATTCCCAGCAAAGCGCCATTATGTCCGACCTGTCCGACGTGAGAAGAGGCATAATTATTGGGGCTCGTCTAGCTGGAGCGTCCTTGTCGAGAACAGCCAACCTTGTGGGCGTTTCAAGGTTCACTGTGTCAAGGGTTATGACTGCCTACACAAACCTGGGAAAGCTGTCCTCTGCGAAACATATCAAGTGGACAAAATTCGAAGTTGACCGACCAGGATACACGAGTGTTGAAGAGAATAGTGGCCCGAAAACGCAAGATTACACTGTCGCAGATAACCTCCGAGATGAACACCCATCTCCAGAACACCGTAACCACCAAAACTATTCAACAGGAGCTGCATGCTGCTACCATTTACGGCAGAGTGGCTATTCCAAAGTCATTAGTGTAGCTCCGAAATGCTATTAAGCGACGACAGTGGTGCCTAGACCACCAAAACTGGACACAGCAGCAGTGGGAACATTTCATCTGGTCTGACGAATTCTCATTTACATTATTTCAGACCACCGGACGTGTGTTCGTCTGGTGAACACCGGCAGAAGTATTCAATGTTGACTGTCTGGTTCCTACCGTGAAGCATGGAAGGGGTTCTGTATGGGGCACGATATTGTGGCGTGGCTTAGGGCCACTCTTAGACCTGAGGGGGGAAGATCGCAACTAAGCTTTATCGCAGTATTCTCGCAGATTCTTTCCATCCTATGCTTCAGACTTTGTTTCCTGGAGAACGCCCTGTGCTCCAAGATGACAATGCCTCTGTTCACATGGCTCGCTGTGTTCAAACATGTTTAGATGCGCATAATGATGAAGTGGAACATCTCATGTGGTGTCCTCATTCCCCTGATCTCAACATCTTTGGGCATTTGTTGGATATTTTAGAGAACAAAGTCCGTGCTCGGTTTTCTCTTCCACGCACACTACCTGAGCTCGAGACCGCTCTGCCCGAGGAATGGGGACCAATACTCTTGAACTTAGTGCAAGACCTTTATTTGTTAATCCGACGTCGAATGTAAGCTGTAACTAAGGCCAAAGGTGGCCCAACCCCATACAAATTAAGAAAATGGCATTATTTCACAGGTGTTCCTATTATTTTGTCCGGAACAGTTTAACTGCTTGTATTTAACTGCATCGCACGAACCCACATTGTTATGAGGTTTTTTTCATGGATATTTCAAAATTAGACGATATCATTTAAAATACTTCGCAAATTAAATAAGGTATTATTGATAACAAGGTGTGGAAAAATCCTTCGATATGTTAAATTTATGCTCTAACAGTGTGGAACCCGTTGATGACGTAGGGCGATGATGGTTTTCGGTACCAGAGTCTGTCAGCTCGAGACCCACTATTGGTAAAGATGTCTGTAGCCGTTCGGAATGGGCTTTAAGCAGTAAGTCCGGGGCAGATTAGTCCTCATGTAGCAAAAATTGACCGGATCGCTCGAAACCTAAACAAAAACAAAATTTCTGACAGTGGCATTATCCTTAATTTATGGACATGAGTGTAAATAAGATATTCGGTTTCTTTTTTGAACTGATCTAACAGCGTTTCATATTGTTAGCTCCCTCAAATGAACACGCAATAATATTTGATACTGCAACTCCACACTTGGCTAATTTTGATTGTATAAGTTCGTACAAAGCAAGTCTACTTGAATCATCAACTATTGTTACTTTTAAAAGTCTTTCATATATCTTTCCTTGACCGACATAAGGGACGCAAATTTCCAGTTGGTCCGTAATAGCTACATATTGGTACTATCTACCATCACGCTGTATATTATGCTAGTGTGAAGGTCTTTCAATATAATATTACGGCCCATCGAACAAATTACTTTCGTTAGCTTGTTGATAAAAATTTTTGAAAAAAATGTCAACAGAGAGCCTCGTCTAATCGGTCCTTTAGTTAACTTTCCTGTAGTTTTTCTTTTGTTAATTATTTCCATTCTGTGCTTTTTGCTGTCTTCAATACACTTTCTGACATGATTTTGTAAAATCACATCATAATTTGCAACCAACATGAGCAGTTCAAGAAAATTGCCATGATTTTCTATAGAGTCCATTGTATAAGCCCCTTCTGCTTTAGAGCCTCTGTATGCAATGTCTTGCCAGACAATAAAAAAAAATTATCTCAATTTAACGTTGAACAACCAATCTTCTGGTGTGAATTTCTCTTTCTCGCTGTTTGTTTTGGTTACCAGTCAGAAGAGTTGAAATATCATGACCTTTTTGGCTTTGAAAATCTGCCTTAGCCGCGAGTTCCTGATAACGAGAATCTTCATGAATCTCAACGGTTTTATAAATCTGTACGTCATAGGTAAATCATCATAAGTGAAGTTTCTTCATTTTCGATATTTTTATCGTAAGTGACTCGTGTTGGATGGAGCTTCTTTGCGGAAAACTATCCTGTATGCAAAACAAAATGGTGGGGGAAATATAGACTTATAAACTGTCGCACATGTAAGTCATGATGACAGGTAAACCATCACAAATGGGGAAATTCACTGAAAAAATTCACTTATGATGGTTTACTTCTGACGTAGAGAATATGCTTAGAAACGTCATGCCCGGTATTAAATGAGAAATGGCTATTATCTTTACCTCCAAAGGCAGCAGGAGCAATACACTTTGTTAAGCCAAATCGAAAATGATAACCATTTTCTATAAACTTTTCACCATTCGGTAAAAGTCGGTAATAAAGTTTTGAAGAGTCTATTGGCAGTTAAGTGTCTTTTACTTCACTAACTTGAATCGAGTGCTTCACCATAAAAGATTTTTTAATTCCGATAGGGTCATTTTCGTTGGGACAGATGAAATATCCAAGCTGGTGTGTAACCGGATCAGGTGTCTTTTGGTGGGTTTCGTCATCATCATTTTCTGTGTCAGAGTTTGAATTACTTTTGATTAGATCTGATTTGATGAGCTAAAAATATATTCCAATAAAAAAAGACCTGGGATGTTTAGTTAGGAAGTTATGAGTCAATAACCAACTTGTTTAGAACGGTCCCAACTGAATCAACTCTCCGAATATGAGCTACCATGTTGGATTGAGGGGTCAGTCGTATTTACCACTCGCAAAATTCAATTTTTAATTTACCAAATTTTAGCTAGTATTTTTTTAATCCCGTCCGGATTAACCGGATGTCCCGACATACGGGGTCCGGATTAGGGGTACTCTACTGTTCTTATGAGCTAATAAACTAATTCCAACTTTCTTACCTGTATTTAATGTAACATCGTGAGTCCAAGGGCTGACTTTTCGACTGATAAGTGGAACTTGTTAACCAAGTATTTAAACTTTTGGAACTTTTTTTCAACGTCTAAAGATTTTCTCTTCTTTTCTTTCCTTTTCGTAGCGCCACTTTGATACACACGTTTCTTGTTGACAGAACTGTCTAGTTCACTAACAACAACATACACTGACTGAGAAGTGTAGTTGTAGGATGAAAACCTCCAAACTGTTTGAAGCAATTGTTTTTCACTAAACAACGAGCAAACTGCTTTTCTGAACCGGCCCAAACACTTGGAACTGTTTGATCTGGGGATCAGACTGCCTGTTCTCTAATTCCAACTGTTCTAAGGTCACAACATAACTTAACATAAAAGAACAAATGTAAAGTGGTAATGTTTTAACTGTTTTTACTTTTTCTCCCCTTCTCGATCTAGACTCAAGAATGCTATGGACTCTTCTCGTTCTTTAACGGAAACAACTGTTCGCGACAAAGGGACCGACAACTTACTCTTCTCTCAAACAATAAAATTGTCCATTTATTTCAATTAAAACTAGTTTTAGATCCAAATAAGAACTGAAGTAATTTAACATATTTTTAAAATTATGGAAACTTTTAAATATTTGTATAATGTATCGGGAATCCAGGTAAAACAATTCAACAAAAATGTTTTCCGCTTTAATACAAAATATATAAAACTATTTTTATTTCTGAATTAAAACGTAAAAAAAAATATTGATTGGTTATAAATGTAATTTTTTAAATTTCTCATTTTTCCGTTCCGAGATTAAAAAGAAAAACTACACAATAAAATTAACTTATTTGTTTATGTTTCTGTTAGAACAGAACAGAAAACAGACTAGATTGAGATACCGAGTTTGGACTTCCAGTTTCTTTTTTTCGTCAATCTGTTTTTTTAAACAGTTTTTCCAAACAGTTGTTACAATTCTGCAAAGAGTTCCTTTGGATTTTGTAAAAACAGCGATGCATGAGTCGCTTCCCTTCACCAGCGACACGTCCCCACACACCGGTGACAATACTCGTACATATGCAGACTGACTGTTCTGCCTTACTGCTGTGATAAGAGTAAACATTTACTGACGTTTTAACAACAGCTTAAAATTGAATGTACACGCGTAAACTTCTTGGAAAAAAGTAAAATGACTCTAGTGCAGCTAATTATAAAGTAGTGTAGTTAAAAAAGTACGTGAGTAATAAAAAATACAAACCACTCCTTTTGGGGCCCCTTCGGGGTCCTAAGTATAAACCGCTTTTTATAGATCTCTTCGGGGCCTCCTTGGGTCGGGGACCCTCGGCGATCGAACGACTAGCCGACCTAGCCAGTCCGGGCCAGACTTCACTCTTCATTACGATGTTCCTCTGTTCATCGTAATAATTTAAAAAGGGAATGTTCTACAGTTAGATATTTAATAAACCTTAATTAGACTCTTGAATTTTTACGCAGGAATAAAAAATTGCAACATTTCGTGGTCTGGATTCTAGTCAATGTCAATTTTTGGCGACGGAATGGAAAATTTATATATATATATATATATTAATTAAAGCAAATGAGCTGAAAAAGTTATTGCAATTTTTTTAACATGTTATCTTAGGATGTTTGTTTTTAACGTGTTATCTTAGAAATTAAGCTTTTAGTATGAACATGAGACAGTCAAGTGAAGCTCAGATTTAACCCTAACGTTATGTTTTATAAGCATGCATAACATCTGTTATAAATATAAAGCGTATAAGGAATAAATTTTAAGAATTGTATGTCATCGGAGCCTTTGAATAAGAGGGACGGTACAAATGAACAACTGAAAGCCTCATAAAATGAGGTTCTCTGTACAGATTCTAAATGTTTGAGTAATAATATCAACCTATTATTGCTTTAAAGTGCTTATTTTGATTCTATATATTAAATCCTGGAACACCGCATTTGAAGGGAAGTTCTCTAATAGAAAATAATAAAAAAATCACTTTTAAGTTCTATATCAGAAAAAAGTCATATTAGGACTATTTTAACGCTTAAACTGTTTAGATAATATATTACAGAATACATGAATTATGTACAACATTTGACAGATTCCATTATGAAGAACGTTTACTTTTAGAATTATAAAATATAACCTATGTCAAATAGTCAAAATACACTATAATTCATTTCGCATACAACTTTTAACACAAAATGTCTAGTTTAACGGCATTTCAATGAACTTTATATATTTAAACTTATGCCCTATGAGCTAAATCACAGTTCTTATTAAAAAATATATTTTCTTACACTATATTTTATTTTCTGTCAAAAGTATTAATCAAGGGCGTGGTCTGAGTAAATTGTTAAAAATAATCCAATATCCTAAATACAACTATTCAGTTTTATTATATTTTAAATTTTGTTACCATTTTACATCATATTTTATTTAATTTTCTGTCAAAAGTATAAATGAAGGGCGTAGTCTGTGTAAATTGTTAAAAAGGAATCGAATATTCTAAATACACTATTAATTTTGTTTCGTTTTGTTTAAGTGTGCATTCAAGAAACACACTTAAACCGTTAAAGATACCAAAGATAAAGTTAAGATACCGTAAGATACCGTTAATATGTTACTATGTTTTGCCTTAATCTATATATATATATATAACAGTTCCGTAACTGACTGACTGAATGACTGACTGACTGACAGACAACGCACAGACCAAACCATTGGACATAAAGGGCTGAAATTTTGCATTGCGACTCTTCTTATATTGTAGGGGTGCACTAAGAGAGATTTTTGAAAAAATCTTGTTACATTTTTTAAAAATTAAATTTTTAAGCTGCTTTTACACTATTCTTTAAAGTTTGCATTTAAAATAATAATCCGAATGTTATAAAATTTATATCACGAGAAAGATCATAAAAATTCCTTTAAAATTAAATCTTTTTGTAATCTTTACCTCCATTTTCTGATTTTTGGTAAATTTTTAAAGATTAATTTTTAGAATTTAATTTATTAAATGCTGATCACGTGGTTTCTTTTCTTTTAATTTTGCGTCACGTGCATAGCAACGAAATAGACAGAAAAAAAAATTGTTCTTGCTAATGCGGCAGATGATTAGACATTATCAATAACAAAAAAATATTAACATACAGTAAAAGAAATGTTCCTCAAACTGTACTATATTAACTGTACTATTTTAATTAGTATGTTCTATTAGATTTAATTTGAATATTTTCTTCTACATTATTTTGTCTATAAAAATATCTGTTACGATTTTTTTATAAATATATATTTTTTTCTTTTTTTTACATCAATTACATACATTGATCGTTGTATTTATTATAAATATATTTATATATTTTTTTGGTATTAATTGCATACATTGACCGTGGTATTTAATTTTAATGTACTCCGTAGCGAAGTACGGGTTTTCAGCTAGATTTGATATAAAACAGTGATCGGAGTTTTTCTTGATCACTCCCTCTCTAATGATAGACTTACCATTTCTTTGTCTGTCATGAAAAGTCTGATTGATGGCTTGCAATTTTTCAAAACTAGTGTTTATTCTCTTACGGTTTCTTTTACTTTTCTGGACTACTTTTCTTTACCCTCATGCATAAATATTTTTATCCTTGTTTGACAAGTACGTTGCAGTAATATTTTTTTTCGGCTGCAAAATATCCTTTTTTACTTCATTTCTTTTCTCCAGCATTACTTTGTGTACCTAAAGCGATCTGCATCCATAAGGTGTTATTTTGAAACAACATTGACCATCATGTGTCATTCATGGGTGTATGAACGTAGGGAAAAAATCAATATACCGGATAAAGTATACCCGGGCGCAATAAATAAAGGGAAAGACGGAAAATTGATGTCCTTTCTATTGACTTTTACAAAAGACTCGCATTTTAACCCTCTGAGGAATGGTTTAATAATTTTTCAATCTCTGGGAAGGCGGAAAGTAAATATTCTTTTCAAAGACATTTGGAGTAGATTTAATTTAAGAAAATAAATAGTTTTTCCTCGTGTAACACAGGCGACACGATATTAAGGAGGAAGTGGCGTAACTCGAAACTCATTTGATCTGAGTTATAACAAATGCGCTTCACATCTTAAAAGGAAATTTGTTGTGTATAGTACTTTCACATGACTGCATGTAATATTATTACATCACTCTTCATTGCGATGTTCATTTCTTCATTGCAGTAGACAAGATATTAAGGCGGAAGTGACGTAACTCGAATCTCATTTGTTCCGTGTTATAACAAATGCACTACACATCTTAAAAGGAAATTTGTTGTGTATAGTACAACCAGACAGCAGGTAAAATTAGTACATCACTCCTCATTACGATGTTCCTTTGTTCATTGCATGAGACAAGATATTGTAGAGTATTGCATTTCAACCTCTCCGTTAAAAAAAGAAATTCTTCTATCTCGGCCTGAGACTCATTAAAAGATTCCCGACAACTTAGGTGGCAATATGCTGACGGCAATTTTCCTTTTGTTCATCCGATAGACTTGTTCCACAGAACCTTAGGGGACATCGGTCTTTTTTCTTGATTTAGTCATCGCCACCGGGTGACACCGCTGATGTTAGCTATAAATGACAGGAGACCCCAGGTGCTTTCATTCATGAACTATCAATTGTTAAGCAGCCTCCTGGAGGCGTCGCGTGCCTAAACAAAAGGAGTCGTGCCTTTCGCATTTTACCGAAGCGGCCCTTTGAGACTCTTTGAAGTGGCTTGGAGGACAAACTAAAAAGGCGGCCGCTTTAGACCCGGGGAAAATATTTCATTATCGCCCCAGGAAACCCATTTCCGTTGCTCACTTGTTCTAGATTGTTCGACTTTATGGAGAGTGATGCAATATCCGGTGGAGGTTCTTCTATAAAAGAGAATGGACCCCTCAGTCGTGGCTTGCGTCTTTTAGTTCCTGACACGTAGCGGATCCAGTTTTAAGAGCAGCCGGGTTTGCCGCCCTTACAGGTTCAGAGTCCCTTGTGACTGTTTGCAGCGACGATTTAGTTCCTGCAGGAGTAAACATACTCCGCTTATTTGTCGGAGACCAGTCTTCGTGGAAGGAGCCTTTGCTACCTTATTTTCCAGTGAGGAGTCCTTTCTCCTTAATTTAATATTTTCATCGCTACCGGGTGCGTGCAGTGGTCACCGCCGTTGATATTATTGGGGAGCCCTTTCCCATCAGGACGAAGTGCCGTTTTCTTCATCATTGAAGCAGAGCCAGTTCTGCTAGCCTAGCGGACTTTTGTGTTCTTACTCCGTCCCACGCCGATTAAATCGAGTGTGATTACCTAAGTTACGAAGTTCATCTTACATCTGTGCAGTGTACATATCTCATCATCATCAATTTTATTAATAAATTGCATTTGTTTTGTTTATGTAATGAGTGATGTATACCTGGTGTGTTTAGTTCATCTACTGGTTGACACTACGAACCTCAGTTCGATACAATATTAAGGAAGTGACGTAACTCGAAACTCATTTGTTCCGTGTTATAACAAATGCCCTTCCCATCTTAAAATTAAATTTATTGTGTATAGTACTTTTACATGACTGCAGGTAATATTATGAGATCACTCTTCATTACGATGTTCATTTATTCATCGCAGGAGACACAATATTAAGGAGGAAGTGACGTAACTCGAAACTCATTTGTTCCGCGTTATAACAAATGCGCTTCACATCTTAAAAGGAAATTTGTGTATAGTACTTTCACATGACTACAGGTAATATTATGACATCACTCATATTTACGATGTTCATTTGTTCATTGCAGGAGACACGATATTAAGGAGAAAGTTTTGCGACGTCACGTAACTAAAACCTCCTTTTATCTGTGTCATAACGAATGCGCTTCCCGTCTTTAAATGTCTAAGAATCTAAATTGACTCTGAAAATTACCTTTCAGTCTACGTATAGGGTAACTCTCGAAGTAGAGACTCTGGAATTTCCTGTGTATAGTGCTTTCGCATGATATCACTCCTCATTTCGATGATCATCTGTTCATCGCAGAAGACACGGCATTGAGGCGGAAGTCTTACGATGTGACGTTACTTGAAACTGATTTGATCTGTGCTATAGCAAATGCGCTGCATATTATAAGATGTCTAAGAATCTGAACTGACCCTGAAAATTACCTGCCAGTCTATATGTCTCGCAAATTTCACGAGTCTTAAAATAGAGACTCGTGAAATTTGCTGTGTGAACCACTTTCACACGGGGACTAGTAAATAATATGACATCACTTTCCATTACGATGTTCATGTGTTCATCGCATGAGACACGATATTAAGGAGGAAGTTTTTGCAGTTTGATGTAACTCGAAGCTCATTTGCTCTGTGTTATAACAAATGTTCTTCTTCACATCTTAAAATGTCTAAGAGTCTAAACTGATTCTGAAAATTACCTGCCGGTCTATATGTAGGGTAACTCTCGAAATAGAAACTCGTGATATTTGCTGTGTGTAATAATTTCACACGAGTGAAGGAAATATAATGACATCACTCTCCATTACGATATTCTTGTGTTCATCGCAGGAGGCACGAAATTAAGGAGGAAGTTTTGCCATGTGACGAACTCGAAACTCTTTTAATCTGTGTTATGACAAAATGACTTCACATCATAAAATGTCTAAGAATTTAGATTGGCTCTGAAAATTACCTACCAGTCTATATTTAGGTTAATTCTCTAAAGAGAGTCGTGATATTTACTGGCTGTAGTACTTTCATATGAGTGAAGGTAATATAATGACATCACTCTCCATTACGATGTTCGTGTGTTCATCGCAGGAGACACGGTATTAAGGAGGAAGTTTTGCCATGTGACAGAACGCGAAACTCATTTGATCTGTGTTATGACAAAATCACTTCACATCTTAAAATGTCTAAGAATCTAGATTTGCTCTGAAAATTACCTACCAGTCTATATGTAGAGTAACTCTCAAAACAAACTCGTGAAATTTGCTGTGTGTAGTACTTTCACATGACTGCAGGTAATATAAGAGCATCATTCTTCATTTCAATGTTCATTTGTTTATTGTAATAATTTAAAAAGGGAATGTTCTACAATTAGATATTTAATAAACCTTATACTCTTGAATTTTTATACAGGAATAAAAAAAATATAACATTTTTTCGTCTATTTACTAGTCAATGTTAATTTTTGTCGAAGGAATGGAAAATTTATTTCAGGTAATTGAGAGCTAAGTTATATTTTATGCTAAAAAATTGAAAATTTTATGTTAGGGTGAATATGAAAAGAAATGTGAGATCTGAACGTGAAAAAAAATTATGAAATCTGAATCAAGTAATGATGATCAGATGCTAAGAATAAATAGAGTCACAAAATCAACCCAGTTTTTTTTTTTTTTTTTTTTTTTTTTTTTTTTAAGCTTGTAATTCAGTGAAGTATAATTCAACAAAATACAAATGCAAGAAAAAGGAAAAATTATGTAACTCAAGAAGTTACGATAGTTTGCCATATTTGAATATGTAGTAATAATTATTGGAGCTCTATAATTTTTCCCAACAAATTTTATGATTTTCATGTACGCATTAAACATATATTTCTTAGTTTCAAAATATGTTCCTTAAATTGTTCTAATATTACTAAAATATTAAATGTATTTTTGATTTCTTTACTGAAATTTGTTTAAATTCTGAAGTTATTTCATTAAAACAACAAAAGGTGAGAAATTTCCCGATGTTTATCAAATTCATGACCTACATTTTTGAAATTCTGTAAAATCGTCGATAAAAGTGAAAAATAGAGTGACATTTATCAAAATCACCAACATGATTGGCCATTATGCGTAATAACCGGCGATTATGCATAAACACCGTTTCATCACTCTTACCGTAACTAACACTAACTAACACACACACACACACACACACACATATATATATATATATATATATATATATATATATATATATATATATATATATATATATATATATATATATGTAATATACCCATTGCATCACGACCTTAAACTATAAACTGAAAGGAAAAACGGGCTCATATTTACATGGCTGGAGCTAGACTCAGCCTTAAAGGAATAAAATTAAATTTGGAAGCAGTCGGGTCGGATCGTTTATTAGAGCGACAAAAGTACATCTGTCCATTTCAGAAGACGGCTCGGAAGTAATATCACCCTTCAACATTAAACGCGAGGGTGAGGTAGACATGTGACTATTATTTGTAGGGTCAGCAGATTTTGGGGCTCGCGATGCTAATCCACTCCTGAATTCGTAGATATACACGTGTAGAAATGCAAAGGCATGCGACTCATAGGAAGCTCCATGGCTAAGAGTCTTAAAG
Source organism: Dolomedes plantarius (assembly GCA_907164885.2). Taxonomy (NCBI): domain Eukaryota; kingdom Metazoa; phylum Arthropoda; class Arachnida; order Araneae; family Dolomedidae; genus Dolomedes; species Dolomedes plantarius. Next base: position 134,484,163 of record OU015496.1, read on the forward strand.
CGATAAATTAATATAATTGGGGATTGAATTTAGGAAAGGAAGTTTAAATGCTAGAATGGAGGGTATAATATTTAATACACACACACACACACACACACTTATATATATATATATATATATATATATATATATATATATATATATATATATATATATAACATTTTCTTGAAATTTATGGAATATAGTATGTTAGTTAAATACTTTTCTACTTGTTAGTTGAAACCCGGACAAATGAAATTCACTTTGCTTTAGCATTTGAAAATAAAATTTAAGAGCTTAGGTCGTGCATTCATGGTGTCTCATGCTTGAAAGTTCTCTCTTTATTCACGCTAAAGTACTCTCTTTGATTTACAAGCAGGAATTTATCTACATTCATTAATTACTTGAAGACTGAAGTTTTGAAGCTTTCTGGGTTTTAATGATTTAATGCATAAATCTCCTTAAGTATGAGACGTTAAGTTGAAAATCTTACGTGAGATACCGCGTTTATCGCTATTTATAAAGTGTTTAGCAGGTATGGTGGATACCTCGATGAAAAGCCTTAATCGAATAATTATTTGTCACTTTATACTCGAGAAATCAGAGTATTGAACTGTTTTGGAGGGAAACATGAATGCAGTGCTAGAAATTAATAAATTCAACTGTTATTTTAGGATTTCATATAATATTCCTTGTTGTATTGAAATTGCTTTTAAATTTTACTAAAATTGAAGATTTTAAAATTCTGGTATTATGAATGTGTTTGTTCACAAATAAATTTAACATGTATAGATTGAAATATTATATGACAGGGTGACATATTGAATGAAAATTTTAAATAGTGTAAAATTTATACTCAAAATGATGATTTAAAAATTATCATACTTAAATAACTTTCTGAAATAAAATTAGCAGTAATCACACTCAAAATGAAGATATGAAAATTCAAATATTAAAAATGTGTCCATAAGTGAAATAAACATTTATTAATTCATTTGATATTTGAAGGGTTTAAATATGCAATTTAATTTATTAATGTTTTAAAGTTAATCTTAGAATTATAATTTTAAAATACTTACTCAAAACATGTTTTTAAGTTTAATTAGCAGTGATATATTCCATTGATATTTGAGAGGTTTATATATTGACAATTATTGTTAATTAGTTTTTAAATTATACTTAAGTTAAGGATTTAAAAATTCTCATTCCAAATGTGTTCACAAGCTGATTTAACATTTATAAAGTCAGTTATTATTTGAGATGGGCAAATATACAATGTAATTTTTAAATCGTTAAAAAATATACATGAAATGAGGATTAAAAAATTATACTTAAAACTAATTTATAAGAAAAATTAATAGTAATAAATTACATCGTTAGTTGAAATGTTCACATATTCATACTTATTTTTAAACTGTTCATAAACTATACTTGGTATCAGCATCGGAAGTTCAGATCTGAGTTGTGGTCCAGTAGTCCAATGTAATACAATTCTGTAGTGTCTTACTCATCGACGACAATCAAATAAAAACATAACAAATTTAATATTCAAATTACTAGTACATAGTAGGTGTTTCACTTTTACTGTCCAGAAGCTCTCTAATCAAAAAATTCAAAACTGTGCTAGCAGTGCCATCTATATGAGTAGGTTCAACCATTTCTCCCCACTTAAACTCCTATGGATTTTATCTTTCACATAATTAATCAGGCAAATAAAATAATACTAGTTAAATTCTTAAATCACATACATCAATTTGAATACTGTATTGTAAAACAGTAAATATGTAAATGGAAGTAAAGAAAGAAATAAATGTTCAAGAATAATATAAAGTTTAAATATAAATTCAAAAATTAAAACTTCCAGTATCTTCAGGATTGTCGGGAAAAGGCAAAGGCACAACCTTGTTGATGGCTCGTTTTAGAACGCCTATAGAGGACTTCATCTCAACTACTTTCACAAAACCATCGTTACCTGGGAAAACCTTTAGAATGCGGCCCATTGGCCAGTCCATTGGCTTGGTATTGGGATCCTTCAATAATACCAGCTGGTTCAGCTTTAGGTTTGGATTCTGCGCAGTCCATTTCGTACGTGATTGAAGGTGATGCAGGTATTAGTTGTTCCCAAGATCCAATAACTTGTTTCGAAGACTCTGTATAAGTTTCCACCTAGAATGCATAGACAAAGAAGCCGAATCAGTATGTGGTTCAGGAAAAGATAAAATAGCATTTCCAGCCAAAAAATGTCCCGGAGTTAAAGGTATCAAGTCATTAGGATCCGAAGAAAGCATTGATAATGGACGTGAATTTAAAAAAGGCTTCAATTTGAGTAACTAGCGAAGTTAACTCTTCAAAGTTCAGGATAGCAGATTTTGTGATTTTTAGCACAATGTATTTAATCGATTTTATGTTTGCCTCCTACAATCTGCCAGAATGAGGAGAAGCAGGTTGAATAAAGTTCTATTGAATTCCCTCTTCTGCATTAAATCATTGAACTGAGTTGGATTTACAAATTTCATTCCAATTGTTAAGGATGTTTCTTGCACCCTTAAAATTCGTTGCATCGCCACTCCAGATAATGAACGATTTAGATCTCCTTGCAATAAATCGTCTAAGACTTGCCAGAAATGTTTCGGTTGTTAAATCAGAAACAACTTCAAAATGCGTAGCCTTAGTACAAAAACAGATAAATATAGCAATGTATGATTTTAGAGAGAGTCACTCTTGACCTTTTCAAATTGCGTTTGGTGATTATAGGACCTGCATAATCTAGTCCGATCCTTTCAAATTGTCTGGAAGGCCTAATACTGTCTCGCGGTAAATCTCCCATCATTTGATTTATTGTTTGGTTCTTTGTTCGAAAGCAAGTAATACACTTATTAAGTAGTCTTCTAACTCGGTCTTGACAATATAGGATCCAATATAAATGTCTTATTAAATATAATGTAGATTGCACACCAAAATGCAAGGATTTTTTGTGATAATGTTCAATAATTAGTTCAGTAAAATGATGAAGCTTTGGCAAAAGTATTTGGAGTTTTTGAAATTCAGAAAGGGTAGAATGTTTCAATCTCCCTCCTACTCTCAGTATTTCATTTTTGTCCAAAAACACGTTTAAAGATGAGATTATACTACCTTTAGGAATAGGCTGTCAGTTTTTAAGACACTTTAGTTCAGTTGGAAATTCAGTTGGTTGCACGTTTTCACTATAATTTCAGTAGCATGTTCAAATTCAGAAGCACTTATACCGCCTGTTTTCCGAAATTCAGAATTCACTTTACAGTTATAAATAAATATTAATGCAGTTATAAATAAATCTAATAACACAAATCAGTTATTCCAATTAATCTACTAAACGCAGAATATCTTGTAATCAAATCGTTTTCAGTTCGGTTCCTTTCAACTGTTGTATTTATAGTGTAGGGGTACACTAAGAAAGATATTTGAAAAATTCTTCTTAGATTTTTTAAAATTGAATTTTTAAGCTGTTTTTGTAACATTCTTTGCAGTTTACATTTAAAATAATAATCTGAGGATTATAAAATTTATATTACAAGAAAGATAAAAAAATTCCTTTAAAATGAAATCTTTTTCGAATCTTTACCTCCATTTTCTGATGTTTGGTGAATTTTTAAAGATTAATTAATTTTGCATCACGTGCTTTAAATTAATTTTGCATCACGTGCATAACAACGAAATAAATTGACAAAACAATTTTTTTTCTAATGCGGCAGACGATTGGACATTATCCAAAAAAATATTAAAATACAATAAAAGAAATGTTCCTCAAACTGTATTGTATTCTTTAGTATGTTCTATAGTATGTTCTACAGAGGTTGTTCACAAATTTTTTAGACGATGTATATTGTATTCACTAAACTAAATTACATAAAATTCTTGTGTTTTAAATGTTCTATTTGACATCCCTTATTCTGAACTATCTTTTCCGCAATTTCCAGGATAATAATGCCTTTTGAAGTGTCAGAAGAGATATTCTATCCCACCCCTCCTGAACAGCTTTCCAGAGTCCTGTAAGGGTTTTGGGACGACGTTTGGATAATGCAGATTTTAAAAGTCCGAAAGCACAAAAATATATAGGTGATACATCAGGAGATTTAGTAGGGATATCAGTGAAGGGTATGGCCTTGTTACCAGTTTTTTCCATTTCTTTTAGGAAATTTACAGTGGATTTTGATGTGTGACTGCTAGCTTTGTCCTGATGGAGTCTCACAGATTGATGGCACTGTGGGTAAAGCGATGGTATTTCATTCAGAAAAATTGGCGATAAAATATGTTCCTGATAGTATTTGGAGTTAATCTTGACATTTTTTTCCACTCTCTTTATTTTCAACTTGCCATTATAAGAAAAACCAGCAACAATCATGAATACCTTAGAAAAACTTTCTTTCGATTCTTTGAACCATGTACTTAAATTTTTTTCTCCCCTTTTATGATAATAAATGGCTCTTTTTTTGTTGCGATCATTTAAATACACCCATGATTCATCTATTGTGACAATTGTTTTCCATTTTTCTTTGGATGCGTGTTTCTCATATAGAATTCTGCAGCGTGTCCTGCGTTTAGCGATATGATTTGGAAGAAGACGATGCACATTGCGTTTTTTCGCTTTCTTAAGATTTAAATCAAAGTTTATCATTTTGATTACAGTGGACAAGGAGCATTTTAATGATTTTGCAACTGTCCTTTGGCTAGGGGGATTTTCTTTTAACATTAAACAACGTACCTTTGCAATAGTCGATGATGTCCGTTTTTTCCGTGGATAATTGTTTGGAATTTTTGTCCCACTTGAGGCTCCAATTTGACGTTTTTTTCATTTATTGTTGACGATATTACACATCGATGCTTTAGATATCACAAAACCATGACTCTCAGATCGTTTATGGATAACGGAGTATGCATATTTCTCTTCGGAAAGAGCATAAATGTAGCCTTCGAACTACTGCTTTGTTAAAAATGCCATTTTGAATAAAAACAAAACTTTCAAGCCGCAGACGATAATTTTGACATTTAAAAACATAGTACAATTGCAATTATTTCTTTTGCAGCAAACGATTTTTTATTACCGCTTACCAAAATAGTCTAAAAAATGTGCGAACAGCTTCTGTATTAGATTAAATTTTAATATTTTCTTCTACATTATTTTGACTATAAGAATATCAGTCACGATTTTTTTATAAATATATTTTTTTGCCATTAATTGCATACATTCACCGTTATATTTATTATAAATAAATAAATAAATAAATATATATATATATATATATATATATATATATATATATATATATATATATATATATATATATATATATATTGGCATTAACTGCATACATTGACCGTTGCATTTAATTTGAATGTACTCCGTAGCGAAGCACGGGTATTCAGCAAGTATGACATAACAATTAAAAATATAATTAAATGTAATAAAACTATTTAAAAATTTAGATATTTTAGTTAATGTGATAAATGGAAAATGTTATTTTTGTTAAAAATATTTGAAAAACGACCCTAAGAATTTCTTTAATATGGAATATAACCTTTTTTCTGTTTTTGTCTTTCAAAGGTACGTAGACATTACCAAATAGCACTTAAAACTTTATCTCGGCCAACCCTGTAGTTACAGAAAGATTTATAGATTTTTCCTATTTTTTGTGTCTTTAAGATTCCTCAGATGTGTTGGGCATTGTTTTAAATTGAGATTTATAGTCAAATGATGACATAGTTGACCTTGAGAGCAATGTTGTCCTTATGAAACCATCCCTGTTCTCTTCTCCACATACTTTAGTACAAGATTCTGTTACGAGCTTTACGATTCTTTCGACACTTTGCGTGTGGCAAGGAAATTTAATTAGCTCGAACTCTGGGAGAACATTAGTATTAATAAGTTCTTCTAGGCTTTGCGTTGACACATTGCTCATTATTGGAGGAGGTGTAAGTTTGCACTTGGACTAATCAATATGTTCAATGTAATTTGAAGCTACAAAATTGATGGTCGGTGGTTGAGAAGTTCACACCGATTTCCCTTTTGGTTCTTCTTTTCTTGCTTTTAGCAATCTTCGAAAAGCTAGCTTTCTTACGTGCACTCTCTCATCTAGTACCATTGAAATTAAAAGATTTTCGGGATGACAAAAATACGCATTCCTCTGAATGACAGGATCAATTATTTTACGTACCCTGTCGGGAAGCTGTCTTGTCTTCTGTACTAATTTAACCACGTGAACTGCTCCAAACTTTACAGAGGGATGCATTTTAATTCCAAACCATACTGGAGGGTATATCTTGATAATATAGCTGACCAGCAGTTTAATTTCGTCAGAAGGTTTTACTTCAGAAATATATAGTCTTAAGATCGTATTTGCACAAGTTTAAGATCCTATTTGCACCACCTAGAGTTACTAACAGGATAAGGATCTTTCAGAGCGAGATCTGGCACTCACTCTCCTGTCTTGACTCTTCGCTAAATATTAAGTAAATACTGTTGGTCCTTGCCTAAGTCAGTTTTGGTCACATTTATCTCCTCAATATTAATCGTTTCAAAATTAGCAACAGGGAGTTTTTCACAGTCAGTCAACTTCTTGCCAATTAGTCCTGAGAAACTTGTGGGTTCTGTAGTATCACCATCTACACTTTCAAACAAATGTCTGAACGGAAGTTCGTTGAAATGTAATAAACATATAAACCATTGTAAAGGATGACTAAGTTTAAGCTCAAGGTTACGAATAACACCGTTTTTCCATCCTGTGTTACTCGCTGTTCCGTCACATCCAATTGCAACAAGCTTAATATAATCAAAGTTATTGTTTTCTAAACAGCAAAAGATGCTATTTTTAGGTTGAAACTATGCTATATACTAACAATTTGTATCTGTTGCATTATAAAAAATTACAAAAAAACTAATTTTATTATTTTTTGAAAATTTCGATTTTTAACATATTTTTTCAAACTTTCAGCCTCATGCGCGAACTGAAGATGTCAACTCCGAATTTTTTTTTTATTTTTCCCGAATTGAGGATATCAAACTGCAACTTTTGAGAGGTAATGCAATTCCGAAATAAAAAAGTCGATTTTTTTGAACCACCCTACTGTATATACACACAGCATGTACCCATTATCATCACTGTTAAGTGCTTTGAAATTTCTATCAATGATATAATGTACATAAATATCTGAACAGATTTCGTGAATATCCCTTCATGAATTAAAACAAAAACTGTATGCTCCTTACAATGGTGCTATCAAATATATTTTTCGTGTGAGACTGCACAGAGGTTAAGGAGTTCCAAGTGATTTAAACGGGGCACAAACAAGACATAACTGAAATCAAATTAGATTATGTTTTTGTCTAGAAATTTACCATTCTTGCAACACCGCCAAAATGTTTGTGTCGCTTGTTCAAAGGGCATTCCATAAAACTGAGAGTATTTTTTTTCTAGAGTTGGCAACAATATGAAAAAATAAGTGAAATTGCAGACGACACTTTGATTCAAAGAAGAATCTGTAGTAAACGGTTTTAAGAGTGGCAGACAATTCTGCTTTCCTCGTTGAGCATTTGTTTGTAGAACGTTCTGTATACAGCAGTGGGGCTGAGTGATTCAGAGTTACAAAATGAAATGCATTGGGCATTTGCTTATTGTGTTCATCAGATTCCTACGAAATTCGACATTAAAAACCATTCTAAAACAATCTTACAGTCATGACCTCTTACCATGTGATTCCTGGTTGTTTCCGACAGATGTAAACGTTATTTAACCCTTCAGCGGTCGCGCCCGTATATAAAGTCCAACATTTTCGTAATTTTGAATGGTTTTTTTTACGTGTAAGGTTTGAATGTTCTAAGCAGTTTCTATTTATAGCTACACCCTTTTTAATGCAGGTCTTATTTTCTGACCCCTGTATTACTTTCCATTCATTTTTAGTAGTGATTTAACCGTGGTAAACCAGCGATTATACTGCATTTCAATACGACAAAAGTAGGGGTTGATGTTGTCGATCCAATGTGCAGCTATTATACGGTACCCCCCATATCACGAAGATAGACAATCTCATAGTTTTTTAGGTTTTTGGACATAATAGAAATCCATTCACAAGTTTTCCTTAGATCCAATAAACCGGACCGTTTTGAAATAAGGCGATTGTATCTGCATCCTCTGGCCTTTAATTATAAATATATCTCAATATTATCAACATTTCATATCTTGTCATAAAACGCACAATTATTATTTTCAATTTGAAAAAAAAAAAGTTTATTACAAAAGGAATAATCAAGGTTGAAAGAGACGTTGCACTTTGTGCCACGCGCGCCCGCTGAAGGGTTAAGCTGTACAGGGGTGACTGCAGCACCTTCCACAAAATACCTTCGACACATGCTTAAAAAAGTGAATTGATCGATTGGAACCTCTGCATATCATGTGAAGGAAGATATTTTGAAAAGGAGTTCCATATTTTTGGCTGTACCTGCATTTCTTAAATTTTTACGATTTTATGCTCAGTTTTTTTTTTACGGAATGCCCTTTATATATTCTTCGAATTACACCATTTAATAAATCATCAGTAATTTTATACTTTTATACCGTGCAGGTACATAAATAAATAAACTGCCTCTTTACAGTAATTAGTACTTTTAAATTTTACCCATTCACTTCCCTCGGATAAATTCTGTATCGAACCCCGGCAGAGTGAATAAGCTGATTCTCTAATTTAACGGCACTTGTGAAAAATCAGATATCTCCCCGTTTAGAAAGTCTCACGCAGTGCGGGGAGTGGGGGGACCTCATTTGAAAGTTAAATTTGTTGCCGCTAATGAGCTGCTAATTATATTCAAGAAAATAAGAAATTTAAAGACAGTCATTAAGGGTTACATCGTCATTTTCTGGGGTAAAATGTTTAATCCTCATTATTCGGAATAAAGTATATGGTGTTACAAGTATGGAGTTTCAATAGTTCAAAAGTAATGCTTAATGGCTAATAACTCATTTGTAATCCATCTTAAAAAGGAAGAAAAGTAAAGAATTTTATGAGAATTATTTATTTCTTAACGAATATTGTCGTGAAGCCGAGTACAAACTTCCTTTCAACAAAGCTGAGATATTTATATTTCGGAAAACTCTAATGCGTTATAAATATGTATTTCCTTTCGTTAAATTGCAGCCTGCTGCTACATAAGGTAAATATTTCTTCTTCGAAATTATCTATATATATATATATATATATATATATATATATATAACGTCAGAGGTAAACTATCATATGTGAAAATTCCAATTTTTCTGGACAGCTTTTCAGGACAGCTTTGTGATGGTTTACCTCTCATCAGGACTTACATATGCTATAGTTTATAAGTCCATATTTAACCCACCATCTAAATTTGCCTTTATGACAGTTTTCCTCAATGAAGCTCCATCCAAAAGGAGTCACTTAAATAAAAATATAGAAAATGAAGAAAATGCACTTATAATAGTTTACCTCTGACGTACAGACATATATATATCTATATCTATATCTATATATATATATATATATATATATATATAAACGCCATATGATTCTTTAATGTCACACGAGCAGAGTAATTGATCAGCGTATTACTTATTTATATTATTAAATTTATCTTACAGAACTGTTTGAACGTTTGCTCATGCATTAATCGACTGGCTTATTAAGTCAATAGCATTTTATAAACATTTTATAAACATTTGTCTTATTTTGCACAGGAATGGATTAACCAGTCAGCTACAACAATGTTATTATCATGAAGATATCAGAGGAAAACCTAAACATTGAGGGAAAATATGCTGTTTTTTCCTGCCGTCTCAAGGTTTGAAAGTTTGCGAAAAGCATTTTCATATTTGATTTCTCCCGACACGTGAAGAGCGTGGATTTCTCAATTGCACAATGTATTTTAGCAGATGAACAGAATTTTTTAAAATACTTGTATAGAAAATGAAGAAGGACATAAAAAATTACATTTATCCTGAACCGCAGGCAAAAAATTGAAAAATCCGGAAATGTAAAAAACATAAATCAGGCAATCTAGATGTGCCATTTATATCCATATTTACAAACCTTATAAATATTGTTTATCAATATTTTTATATCTCTAAAGTGTAAAGAAAAAAAATAATTTTAAGTATATAATTTCGGGGAAATTTTCACCTAATTATTAAGTGTTGGGGAAAAGGGGACGATAGAAAACTATGTTGGAAAAAACCCATCGCATCACACAGAACAAACCAGTATGCTCGTCACCTCGATACCATCTTCCACCTGAGCTGAAACGGTATCCACCGAATACTCATCATACTATATGTCGCCGGCACACGATCTGTAGTTTAGTTGAGTGGAGTGGCAACGCCGATTTTTGGCTTCGAAAAAAAGAGTTGAGCGCCGAGAGCCACAACGTGCAGACGTGTGTCTCGGTTCGAGATTTACGATCGCCCCACCTTCTGATTTCAGTATATACATGTTTGTTTGTTATTCATGTGCGTCCGTCTACGTGTGTAATAAAATATATTAAAAGGATTACTAAGGACTCATCATTCGAAGCTCTCCCACGAACTATTTGAGATTTTAGACATCGAAATTTGAGTAGATAGAACATTTCTGGTGCCGCCTCCAGGGATCCTTAGAGATTAGAAAATCGTCGAACTCTTGATTTTTATTTGAAAGGTAACTTTTGCCTTATTTTTTTATTCGAACTGTGATTTAACTCTGATTGACAGAAGTGTGGGGTAAGTTGAACATTATTGTTTTTGTCATTGAGATAATTGAACTGTTTAACGCCTTTTATTGATTGAATTTCGAATTGAATATGGATGATCTTTTAAAACTCAAAAATAAACGTTCGACTCTGAGAACTCAAATAACCAAGTTGTTTACTAAAATCGAAACTGTTCTTAATGATAAAGATGCTGACTTAGACACGTTAGAAAGTAATTTAGAACTATTGTTAAATAGAGACTCGACAGTTAAAGAACTAAATTCTGAAATCGAAACATCTTTGAAACCGAATGAAATCGAAAGTGAAGTTAATACATGTTCGGAATATGAAGATAAGGTTATACATTATAAAACAAAACTTATGAATCGTATTAAACATTTTCAAAAGGATGCTGTTCAAAGTAATTCTGCAAATAATTGCATCTCATCAGAAGAAACTAATGTTCGCCTCCCTCCAGAGATAAAAACAGTAAAATTACCAAAACTTATGATAGCAAAATACTATGGTGATCCCGATAAATATTTGGATTTCATGAATCAATACGAAAACGCTATTCATAATAATCCATCGTTAAGTGATATCGACAAGTTCGGGTATTTAAAATCGTTGCTAGGTGGTTTAGCTTTTAACGCTATCAGTGGATTTAGTTTAACCGAAAAGAATTATGCAGCTGCAATTGCACTCCTGAGACAGCGATTTGGAAATCATTCTATGCTTATCCAGGCTCATTTATCTAATTTGTTGAATATTTCTCCTATTAAGACTGTATCTGATATTAATGGATTGCGTAATTTATATGACAAATGTGAAACCCAAATTCGTAGCTTAGAAGCGTTAGGAGTCGCAGAAAATACCTATGGTTGTTTACTCTGTCCAATATTATTGAAATTACTTCCTTGTGAATTAACTTTAGAATTTACTCGCATTCAAGATAATGATAAAAATTGGAGTGTTCAAACTCTCATGAACTTTCTTCGAAACGAGGTCCAATCTCGCGAACGAGCTTTTCAGATTCATAAATCAGAAATAAAACCACCTTCGCTGCAGAAAGATAACAGAAATTTTGTTAGGAATAGTACGAATAACAGAAAATACACTAGTCAGCAAAACGCGGGCTTCTCAAGAGCGCCTGCGAGACGACCAGATGTGGCGTCAGCAACAGAATTATTGACATCGACTAATGACTCATGCATTTTTTGTGCCAGGAGCCACAGAAGTGAAGACTGTGATTCATTTGATGTAAATCAACGAAAGGAATTTTGTAGACGTAATTGGAATTGTTATTTATGCCTGAAACCCAAACATCGTTTGCAGGACTGCACTACGAGAGGTTCTTGTTTATTCTGCGGAGGGTTGCATAATATTGCGCTATGCTTTAAAAGGGAAAATAAAAAATCTGAGGCTCTCAAATCTTCGAAAAATAACAACACAATTACCAGACATGTCAATAGTGAACAAAATAAAATTGATAGTGCCGTTGCTAATCATGTAAACAATGGGCAAAACAAAATTTTATTGCAAACTGCTGCTGTTAAATTAGTAGGGAAGTCATCGAGCAAAATAATTCGCGCATTATATGACCCAGGTTCGCAACGATCGTTCATTCGAAAAGATTTATCGAGACAGTTATCGTTGAACATAGTAGGTGATGAGGAACTTTTTATTCATACGTTTCGGTCAAAGGCTCCAACTCGGATAAAATGTGCTAGAGTGCAGGTCAAAATTACAGACACTCGAGATAAGGAAGAAATAATAATAGAAGCGTTAGAAATTGATGAAGTATCTAGTGCTCCATTGGAATTCGCTCCTAATGATATAATTAATGAACTAAAAACTGAAGGAATTAATTTGTGTGATGTTAATAATGGAACTTTGGAAAATGAAAATATCTCTTTTCTTATTGGTGCAGATAATTATTTTAAAATCGTAAGCGGGAAAACTAAACGTTTGAATCCCAATTTAGTTGCAATTGAAAGTAAATTTGGGTGGCTTTTAATGGGAGAAGTAGAAGATAATAACTGCTCAAACAGAAATGTTACCACCGCTATGTCATCGATATCTTTGTTCGTTAGTGGTTCTAGTATAGAAAATCTATGGCGACTGGACACGTTAGGAATTCGGGACCCCGTTGAAGTCCAGTCAAGAAAAGAAATGGAAACTGCTGCTCTAAATTATTTTAAGGAGACAGTCACTGTTAACAATGAAGGACGTTACGAAGTTCGTTTACCTTGGATAACAGACCATGCTGATTTGAAGACTAATGAAGATATTTGTAAAGAGCGTTTACAATCAGTTACCAAAAAACTGCTTCAGAGAAATCAGTTCAAAGACTATGAAGCTGTATTTGATGAATGGATTGAAGATGGAGTTATCGAAGAGGTTTCTTCTGATGAAATTAAGAAGAAGAGTCATTATTTACCGCACAGAGGCGTATTCAAAGAGACTTCTACTACAAAGATACGTCCAGTTTTTGACGCCAGCTGTCGTACTAAGGGATCATTGTCATTGAACGACTGTTTAGAGAAGGGTCCAAACCTTCTAGAAGAGATTCCCCCTATCTTATTGAGATTTCGTAAAGAAAAAATAGGTGTTGTGTCTGACATAAAAAGAGCATTTCTTCAGATATCGGTGTTTAATCCTGATTGTGAATTCTTAAGATTCTTTTGGTGGAAGGATTTCGAGAAGAAAAATGTCAAAGTTTTAAGACATAAGCGTGTAGTATTTGGCTTAAATTGTAGCCCTTTCCTACTAGGAGCTGTGCTGAATCATCATCTAGAAAAGAACTTGGTGGACTTTCCAGAAACTGTCACTAGATTAATGAAAGCCTTCTATGTTGACAATTGTGTCACTTCGGTTCCAGACGAAAATACATTACATCGATTCATTGAAGAGTCTAAGCACATATTGGCTACTGCCTGCTTTGACCTAAGAGGGTGGGAGCATACGTCTTTAAACATTAATCCTGATCCATCTGAACCCATACCTGTTTTAGGAGTATTATGGAATAAGGCCGAAGATAATATCTTCTGTGATACAGCGGAATTGAGAAGCTTAACCACTGGTTTGACAAGAAGAAACGTCTTAAGTATGGTTCATAAGATTTTTGATCCACTTGGAATTTTGTGCCCCACAACATTGATTCCCAAGTTGCTTATCCAGAAAAGTTGGAACTTGAAAATTGGTTGGGACACAGTGTTGCCCGAAGACTATCAAAAGGAATTCGCTTCCTGGTTTCGTGATTTGCCCCTTTTATCAGAAATGAAAATTCCCAGGTGCCTAAATATAGATGAAATTGATGGCCTGAGTTTGCATATCTTTTGCGATGCTGGCAAGTGCGCTTACAGTGCTGTGATATTTCTTAGAAAAGCTGTAGGTGATGATATTTCAGTGACATTTGTTTCTGCGAAGAGTCGAGTGGCTCCCCTTCGTAAAACCACAATTCCAAGATTAGAGTTATTAGCTTGTTGCATAGGAGCACGCCTTTCCTCTGTTGTGATAAAAGCTTTGGATCTTGAAGGAATTCCCATTTTCTACTGGTCTGACTCTTCAACAGCATTGTTTTGGATAGAAAAGGATGAAAATTGGGGTGTGTTTGTGAAGAACCGAGTTAAAGAAATCAGATCATTAACGTCGAATGGAACTTGGAGGCACGTCCCTGGAAACTTTAATGCTGCAGATTTGCCATCCCGAGGTTGTTCAATAAGTGCATTAGTTAAATCCAGATGGTTGAAGGGGCCAGAATGGTTGAAGAAAAGAGAAGAGGTGTGGCCCACATCAGAAGTTGTCCTGAACTACGAAGAGATTCAGAGAGAAAAAAGAAAAACTGCTGCTTCAAATTTGACTGCAACCAAAGAAAAATGGTACTTGAAATATTTTTCAAGCTATTTTAAGATAGTAAGAATGATTTCATGGATTCTTCGATTTGTGAGGAACTGTCGTCAACCGCAGAGAAAGTTTAGGGGAAGTTTGACAGTTCAAGAAATCAACCTAGCTGAAAAGAAGCTATTGAAAATAATTCAAGATGAATCGTTTAACGAAGAAAACAGTTTGAAAGGTCTTCTAACATTTATCGACCAAGATGGACTCTACAGATTGAAAACCAAAATCATTAGAAGACATGATTGTGAAGATTTTAGATGTCCCATTGTCTTACCATCTGACCATGAACTTGTACATCGATTAATACTTGACCATCATTTGCTGCTTAGCCATGCTGGTACCCAGTTTGTGCTTTCAAATCTACGGCAAAAATTTTGGATTCTAAGAGGAAGGAAAACTGTTCAGAGAGTCTTGTCAAAATGTGTTCCATGCAAGAGACATACAGCAAAGGCACTTGAAACTTTACCATCTAGCCTTCCTGAAGATAGAGTGCGAGACGCGTCCGCCTTTGAAGTGACAGGGGTCGATGTCGCAGGCCCACTTCATTTGAAAACTGCCAAGAAAGCGTGGATCTTGATTTTTACATGTGCTGTGTACCGTGCGGTACATTTAGAGCTTATTGAGAGTTTATCTACGAATGGTTTCCTATTGGGACTACGAAGATTTGTCGCCCGAAGAGGCCGTCCATCTGTAATCTACAGCGATAACGGTTCCAACTTTGTTGGAGCTGAACGGTTATTAAGATCTATCGACTGGGACCAGATTTCGAATTTTTCTTCTGTAATGAGAATACAATGGAAATTCAACCCTCCAACTGCCAGTTGGTGGGGCGGTTGGTGGGAAAGACTGATCCAAACCGTGAAGAAGTTACTACGGAGTGTTCTTGGTAGAGCATGTTTGACGTTTGAAGAAATGTCAACGATTCTTTGTGATGTAGAGTCAGTCATAAATTCTCGACCGCTCACATATTTGTCAGAGGATCCTACTGATCTTGAACCATTAACTCCCTCGTTGTTTATCCAGGATGTTAAAACTGTTGGAGTTCCCGATGTTGACAAGTTAGATCAAATAAACCTTTCGAAGAGATGGAGATATCACCAGCGATTAAGACAACAATTTCGGAAAAGATTTCGTGATGAATATCTTGGACTGTTGGTGCAAAAGCCTTTGAAAGCAAAATTCGTGAGACCAATCGAAATCAACGATATCGTTCTTGTTGGACAGGACAATCAAAAGAGATCAGATTGGCCAATTGGTCGTGTGATTGCTACTTATCCAGGAAAAGACAATCAAGTACGAGTTGTAAAAGTGAAAACGAAGGCTGGAGAGTTGACCAGGCCAGTAAAAAGACTTTACCCTCTTGAACTTTCTTCATTAACTTGAACTCAATGTAGATATTTAATGTTTATTTTAGTATTAGTGATATTTGCATTTTGAAACTGAATTTTAAGTTCGTTCCATTGTATTGTTTTCACTGTTTAGTAATTTTTTCTTTCTTCATTTTTTTTCTCCTTATTAAGTGAACCTTTAAGTTTAATTGTTCTGTTTCTTTATTTCCTTTTACATACTTAACCAATTAAATTTGATTTATTGTTAGATTTAAAGTTGGAGATACTTAGTTAGTAGAGTTAGTTTAGATTTGTGATAATTTTTAAAGTGATTGTTTTGATTTTCTTTGTAAACTTAAAAATCAAAAGGTGGGAGGATGTCGCCGGCACACGATCTGTAGTTTAGTTGAGTGGAGTGGCAACGCCGATTTTTGGCTTCGAAAAAAAGAGTTGAGCGCCGAGAGCCACAACGTGCAGACGTGTGTCTCGGTTCGAGATTTACGATCGCCCCACCTTCTGATTTCAGTATATACATGTTTGTTTGTTATTCATGTGCGTCCGTCTACGTGTGTAATAAAATATATTAAAAGGATTACTAAGGACTCATCATTCGAAGCTCTCCCACGAACTATTTGAGATTTTAGACATCGAAATTTGAGTAGATAGAACACTATATGCTACATTACCCAAGGATAAACTTTTACCCTTAGCAATGACGAAAGATATATGCTTCTGTTCTGTAAGGCATGCAGAAGGGAACGAACACACTTACAATATATATATATATATATATATATATATATATATATATATATACACTCATGGACAAAAAAATTAGCGCACCAAGAAATAATTGCGGGATCGTAACGAAACTTGCAATGATGGTACATGTCGGGGAGATATGCAAATGATTAGAAATGCAGCGTGATTGCGCATTACGTATAGCCGGTAGAGGGCGTTGAACATCGTACTCTGTGGAGTATAAAACAGGTAACCAAAGCTTGTTTGAGTGTGCTGAATCATTGACAAAGGAAGAGCTGAGATAGACATGCCATTACGCCGTGTTCGAAGACAATATAAGGAGTTGCCGCAGTTTGAGAGGGGGAGAATCGTCGGGATGATGGGAGCTGGGTGGTCAGCTAGGCGAGTAGCTCATCAATTAGGCCGCTCTGATTGTGTTGTGAGGAGGTGTTGGGACCAGTGGACCCGAGAGATGTCATGTACACGAAGACTAGGCTCAGGATGCCCTCGACAGACCAGTCGTCGAAAAGACCGCCACATCGTAAGAAATGCACGCGTACAGCCAACTGCTTCATCGGCCGCCATCCAGGCACAGGTAGCACCTTCACTAGGGGCCTCTGTGTCTTCTCGAACCATACGAAGGCGCCTGACTGAAGGACAGTTGGTATCGCGGCGCCCATTACGTGTGCTGCCCTTGACGCCCACCCATCGAAGCCTCCGTTTGGAGTTTTGCCGCGCACGAGGAAACTGGACTGCAGCGGAATGGAACCAAGTCGTCTTTAGCGACGAATCCAGATTCAATCTCGGCAGTGATGACAATCGTGTTCGTGTGTGAAGAGCCCGTGGTGAACGCTTCAATCCTGCCTTTGCTGTACAGCGACACATCGCTCCCACAGCTGGTGTGATGGTATGGGGTACCATTGTCTACAGTACACGGTCATCCCTAGTATTGTTCCGTGGCACCATGACAGCCCAGCCGTATGTTCATGAAATCCTGCAACCACATGTGTTGCCACTCATGCAACGGCTCCCAGGAGCCATTTTTCAACAAGACAATGCTCGGCCTCATACGGCAAGGGTGTCACAAGTCTGTCTCCGCACTGTTACTACCCTTCCTTGGCCTGCCCGATACCCAAATTTGTCTCCAATCGAGCATATCTGGGATCATTTGGGACGACGAGTTGGGCATCCCACGAGTTTGAACGAACTAGAGGCAAGGTTACAGCAACTATGGAACGAAATGTCTCAAGACATCATACAGAACTTGTATGACTCAATGCCCGATCGTATCGCATCGTACATTCGCGCTAGAGGGGGTCCAACAGAGTATTAACTCCTCCGTTCTTTTGCCTTTTTCTCTGAAATAAATTATCCTTTTTCTTTGATTTTCTTATCATTTACTTATATCAAAGTAGTCATTACGTATGTAAAATTTCGTTTCATTTTGACGACTCCTTCTTGGTGCGCTAATTTTTTTTGCCCATGAGTGTATATATATATATATATATATATATATTGCTCTACCATCCTTTAATTCTATACCTTAAATGTTGTCTTTCCCCTTTAATGAGTACTCATGTTTTTGTTTTTTATGGCGCCTGGCTATCATTTTAGAAGCGCTCCTCATATCCTGATCACGTGTACAAATGAAGCTAATTTTCTATTGTCGCGTTAGGGGAACGAACGAACGAACGCGCGTGCGCGCACGCACGCACACACACACACAGCGTTCACAAAATGTATAACTCATTAGTTCCTATGTGTATTCAATAATGATATATTAAAAAATTATAATGTATATATTTAAGTTGCTAAGCCGACTTTTTGGGCAGTCCTTGAGAGAAAACTACTGCATCAATTTACTTCATTTTGGTGTTAAACGAAAGATTGCAATCTGTAGATTTGTCAAATTTGGTTTTTGTAACTGCAATTTTTATTACTGAGCTATAATTTACAATTAAAATTTGATTCCTGCGCATGCTCAGTGTCATGTTTCAGTCTGGCTTTAGAAACTCACTGTTTCTGCGCATGCTCAGTGACATGTTTCAATGCTGTGGAGTTTCTCTAGATCTCTCTCTGCTATTTTTATTTTTATGATAATTATGTTTGTGAAATATAAGATTGAACCTGATGGAAATTGTTTAATTCGCGCTGTTTAATTAGCGATAATTTACAATTAAAAATTTGGTTTCTGCGCATGCTCAGTGGCATTTTTAAATCTGGCTTTAGATACTCACTAAGCACGAGGCCGCTTAAACACATTAATTTTTTACTGTGCATTATTATGATTTTGGTAATCATGTGTTGAGTATAATTTGTGTATTAGTACATTTATTTACTATCTCGCCGTCATGTTTTATCGGGTACCAACTAGTATCTATTAAAAATGATCATTAATGAATTAAGTTGACTAAAATAGATTACATTAAACTAACACAATTCTAATTAAATTACGTACAATAGGAAAATGGCGGGACCAAAATTTTCGTTCGTTATATCGGGTTCGACTGAATATAATATATATATATATATATATATATATATATATATATATATATATATATATATATATTACGTCCATAGAAACGTGTGGACACGTAAAAAGCTGCAAGTGTAATAATTTGTTCAAACGTGTTATTGGTTAAATCGAAATAAATTGCAGTATTCTGAGTAAAGAATTGATACCACACTTTATAATAGCAAACAGTTAGATTATTAAATTTAATGATGCATTAAATCAATCCATTTGAAGATATATTTTAAGTCAGAGAAGCTTTTACCCTGATTTTAGAAATAAATTTAAGAATCACTTTTCAAATATTAATAAAATTTCAATCTTGAAACGATATGTTGAGATATCGCATAGAAAAAAAAAATTAGTCAGCGCATTTCTTTACTGTGAGGAAGAACTGCGCACATTCCCCTAAAGCAAAATCACTCTGTTTAAACCATATTTTAAAGAAAAATTCATAACGTTTATTTAACATTTTAAATCCCATATT
Source organism: Dolomedes plantarius (assembly GCA_907164885.2). Lineage (NCBI taxonomy): Eukaryota > Metazoa > Arthropoda > Arachnida > Araneae > Dolomedidae > Dolomedes > Dolomedes plantarius. Next base: position 134,503,827 of record OU015496.1, read on the forward strand.
TAGTGGTTTAATATTACGCCAGATTTCCCCGATGGGGGAACAAACTAAAAACCAAGTAGATAAAATATTAGCAGTTTTTGAGCAATCTCTCTTCAAAATAAAATCATGTTACAATGTTACATTAGGATAAGTGTGCTATTAATTTTTTTTTCTACGATTATTATCACAATAAAAGCTTTTAAGTAAAAAATTATCCTTGTTCCATTATGAAAATTTTCTTTATACAAAAAAAGACTTTTTTTTCAGCTAGAAATTTTTTTTTCATTTTAAGAGATAGAGGATTTTAATGGTTAGTTTTAGGATTTGTAAATTTTTGATTCAGTCATAAGTGGAAAGTGTATTAACAAAAAAAAGTTAACTATACGATAAAAATTTTAATGTATTTTCAGGGATATTTTAGTATTATACTATCCTGATAGTTTAGTAGTTAAATTTATTGTGAACACTATTTTAATATGAGAATAGGAAATATTTTATAAACTGTAATATATATATATATATATATATTATATGTATGTATGTATGTATGTATGTATGTATGTACTCGTGGAAAGTATAAAGACTATACTTTAATTTCAGAATATTATTAGTTCTTCATTTTAAGTATAATTTTTACACAATTTAAAAATCACATTGAATTTTCGAACATGTCAAATAACAAATGAATTTATAAATGGTCATTTTACTTGCAAACGCAGTTTAAATATTTTTTAACTTTAAATCTCCTATAAATCTTAAGTCTATAAACAATTTAAAAATAATAATTATTTCGTGAACGTCCCAAATAAGAATTGAATTTCATACGGTTATTTTTTTGAGTACACGTTTTCTATCCTGTCATAAACGGAAAATGTATAAAATTAAAAACTATTGTTTTAACAATAACATCCCAATGTATAACTTTTGAAAGAAAAGTTCCAGGACTGAACTCATTGAAAAAAATATTATTCAACTTGTATACTAATTTTCCAAGATCTTATGCAAGGTTTATCGGGCAGTCATTCAAAATGAACCAAACCTGTAGCATAAAAAAATACTATGAAGATAACCTCTGTTTTCGGAGGTTGCCGTCTCACATTTTTGGAGGCTGATGAACTAAAACCTCGCCATCCGGCACTTCCTTTAAGGGTGGCACTTTGTGCCTTTCAAAGACAAAGCTCCTTGATAAAGTCTCGTCACCATATGGCTGCTGTATCCATTCCTCCTTACATCTACAATAAAGCATCATCTCGAAAAATACGCAAATACATTTCCTTTAACTACTAAGCATCTTAGCAAATCGCTCTATGTTGATGATTTCCTGAATGGAGAAGTCAATGAGCATGCTTTGACAACTTGTAAAGAAAGTGTACAGATTTTTAGAGACCCGTAGCATGGACCTTCGGAAATAGAGAACCAGCTCTCCCGAACTAAGTTAAGAGTTGAAGAATTTAAAATTTGAAGTAGATGAATCTGATGAATTTTTAGGCATGAAGTTGATAGCTCCGAAGATCTTAGGAATCGGTAGGAAAGAGAAAACTGATAGTCAATATATTTCGACAGATTCATCAATTGTTTATTATTGGATTAAAGGGAACCCAAACAGACACAAAGCGTTTGTGAAGAATAGCATACAAGAAATACAAAGATTAAGTAACCCCAAGGACTGGCATCACTGTATAAAGAAGGATAATCCCGCTGATTTAATAAGTCGCAGTTTATCCTTATGTGAACTTAAAAATTACGAAATATGATGGCATGGACCCAAGTGGTTGACCACGAAGAAAGCTGAATGGCCCATATCCTCAGAACCAACAGTCTAAACAGACATAAACATCGATAAATTAGAGTTTATGAAATCAGTTGCTATAAGAACAATTCCATGCAAAATTTCAACCCTTTAGGTCCAGCAGTTTGGTCTGTGCGTTATATGTCAGTCAGTTACTGAACTGTTTTATATATAGAGATTATTCAAATCTAGAATTTATTGAGTTGCTGTAATTCGTAGCAATTTCGTTTTAAGTGTTGTTTTGTCCATGTTGAGAACGTTGTTTATTTTTTCATCCACCTAAATGTAGAACACAAGGACTTAAAGATTTAATTTTACAAATATCTTTTAGATTCTACAACCATAATGGCAACGAGTTCGGGCAATAGCAATCATAAGTTTTTCGTAGCATATATTGAATTAGAGCAAAGGTAATATGTAGACAAATAAGTATATACAGGGGAATAAAATAGTGTAAACCATAAATACAGGTAGAGATAACATTACAAGAATAAATAATATCAACATGATGAGACATATGCAATTAAAAACAAAAATGAATATAGAAACAATGTGTATATGAATATAAGTGTGTAGACAGTGAGCATAATATTGTGTATAGAGTAAGCAAAAAATATAGCACCCAGTTATCCGGTCAGCAGCGTGGAAGAAAACAAATAAAGAGTGGGTCCGTTTTTCAAAAGGCAAGCAGTGAATCATGAGATAAATACGAAAGGAGCGAATGAAATAGCTAAATAATTGAACGACAAATATTAATTAAATGATAATGAGAAACACAAAAAATACAAACACAAAAGTGAAGGGAAGGCAACAATAATGTACGGTCATAAGTCTAGCGTAATATACAAAAAATAACAAAAAAAATTGCAAAAAAAAAAAAAAACATGAATAAAAAAAAATTGAAAATGCGCGCAAGACCAGGCCATAGCAACGATTATTAAATAAATATAAGGGCCGGCAATGGGATCAACAAATACAAGCCAGCCGATCACTACACATTGCGACAAGACGATCAAGAGCAGTGCACAGCAAAAAATATAACAAATACATAAATAGACAAACAGTCATAAAATGGAAATCACATAATAATAGAGTTTTCAAGCTAAACGAAATATAAAAAAAAACATAGGTATAGTTACGAATAGAGGAACGCCAGTTAATAAGAAGCTTCGTCAGGTCAACGTAATGATAGCAAAAAAAACCCGCGGCAAAGGATGTAATAGGGCGGAGGTGACCAAGCGATAATTAGACAAGAATAGCCGTTTACCGTTGCCAGTATATAGGAGGAAGCCGTTACGAGTCGATAATTATTTTACGATGACGTACTAAGATAAGCAGAGCGTAAGATTAAACGAAACTGGTTTTGCGATTAGAGGACGACAAGAGGTTAACCATAAACCGGACTGGGTAAAGGAAAAGTTGCCATGGTAACGCGTCGTAGTGGAAGGTAAACAAACAGCTGAGGTAAACAAACGAGTCTTTAGAAAAACAGTACGAGAATTGGCGTATATTGAAAGTCAGTAGATCAGTCGTAATTTAATATAGTAGTGTATAGGTGATCGTAATATGTAATATAGCAGTGTAATATAAATAATAGTGTAGGCAATGTCAAATGAATTATGTGTCAGTGTATCATATTAGCATAAAAGTGTAAAGAAAAAGTCAAGTAGAGTCTCAATATATAATGTATGTTCTCAGTATGTAATATATAATGCTGCAGAGTTAGTGTAACAGTGCAATGTCAATTTTAATGATTATATGTAATAATTATATGCAAGTGGTATAACTAGTAATGTGTAGTGTAATTATATGTGTATTTGTTATGGTGTAATGTGCAGTACCTCGTATAGGTAGGGACAATTGTAAATAGGAGGTCAGTGAAAAGAAGTAGAAAACAGTAGCGTAGGGTAGAAGGCAGTAGCGTAGCGAGAATTTTCTGAAATAGATCAGTAATATAAACAGGTAGTGAAGTCAATGTCAAATGACACCACGTGCTAAAACCAGTATTTATTTACGTAGAGAAATGTAAAAAATAAACAATGTGTCCATTATGTACCAAGTATATGTCTAATGTATTATTGTACACAGCTAGCGTAAAAGAGTGCTCATTTATGTATCATAAATTTAAAATGAATGATTTTAGGCATGAATAATGATTGATTTTATGTATGTATGTAGTGTCAATAGTGTGATAAGGATAATATGTAAAAAAAATCGCCTTACGATTTTTTAATTCGCCAAGGGGGAGAGTGTAAAGAGTCGGAATGTGAAAACACCAGAAACCTAAATTTTTAAGGGGCCACCCAGCTTGCGTGGACAATTAAATTTACAGTCCCGACATTTTTATAACGCCAGATTTACGGTACCATAAAAAACGTAGAAATTAAGTTGTCAACGGCCGTATATCTGAGGTCGGAGGTCAAGCAGGTGGGGCCGTCTGATGGGAAGTTTTACCAGACACAATCGGCGCCAGAACTTATGTAATTGCGAAAGGCAAGGGGCAAGAATAACCTATGAGAGCTAATCTCACCCGCCCCCACTATAAACGAGGGAGTGGCGAGCGAATAGGGATCGAGGGTGTGAGAACCAATGAGACGAGGTTGGAGAAGAATATATACAAGATGATGATGATTATGAGCTTTTAAAGCAGCCTTTATTGATCTGTGGAGCCTCTCTACCTTGCCATTGCACTGCGGGTGATAGGCTGTAGTATGTGAAAGCTTAATGCCGCAAATTCTTGACAGGGTTTGAAATATTTCGGATGAAAATTGAGTTCCTCGATCAGTAATTAGATGCAAGGGTATTCCAAATCTAGCTATCCAATTGCTGTAGAAAGCTTTCGCTACAGTTTCTGCCGAGATGTTTTCTAACGGAATAGCTTCCATCCAATTTGTGTATCTATCTATACATGTCAGACAATAGGTGTTGCCATTTGATGGTGGTAATGGACCAACAAGATCAATATGTACTTCTCGAAATCTTTCTGATGGCTTTTGATATTCTCCTAATATTGATTTCGTATGACGAGATATTTTCGATTTTTGACATGGAATACAAGATTTCGCCCAATTCTGGACATCTTTCTTAATATTAGGCCAAATAAATTTTGAAGAAATTAATTTTATTGTTGATCTAATTCCAGGATGGGATAATCCATGAAACTGATGAAATATTTTCATACGATAACTCTTAGGTATATAAGGTCTAATATGTTGTGTTGAAGTATCACACCGTAATTTTTTTCCAGATGGAAGGAAATACTGTTTCAAATTCAAACTTGTAGATTTTTGCAATGTCTCAAATTCAGCATCTCGCTCTTGTTCTTCCGCAATTTGATCATAATTAATTAAGGTGATTTCTTCAATTCTGGACAATGTATCTGCTACTACATTATTTTTTCCTGTAATATGCTTAATATCCGTTGTAAATTCTGAAATATATTGAAGTTGCCTAATTTGCCTTGGAGATGCTTTATCGGACTTTTGTAAAAATGCATAGATTAAGGGCTTGTGGTCTGTATACACTGTAAATTTTCTTCCTTCTAACAAATGTTTGAAATATTTAATGGATAAATAAATTCCGAGAAGTTCACGATCATATGTGCTGTAATTTTGCTGTGTGAGATTAAGCTTCTTGGAATAAAATCCGATTGGTTTCCAACTACCGTTTTCAAATTGTTGTAAAACTGAGCCTACTGCCCAATCCGAAGCATCTGTACACAACGATAAAGGTAATTCTGGGTCTGGGTGGGACAGAAGAGCAACATTTGCTAAATCTGTTTTACATTTTTCAAACTGTTCAATGGCTTCATCTGTCCAAGTTATTTTTCGATTATCTCTTTTCTTTGCACCTTTTAAGTATTCGTGTAAAATGGCTTGAGTACTAGCGGCGTTTTTCAAAAAACGACGGTAGAAATTAACCATTCCTAGAAAGGTTCGTAATTGATGAACAGTTTCAGGCAATTTAACATTAAGAATAGCTTTAACCTTTTCAGGAAGAGGTTTTGATCCCTCACTTGTTATTAGAAAACCTAAAAATTCCAATTCATTAACTCCAAAAACAGATTTAGAAATATTGAGTCTCAATCCATATTTTTGCAATCTATCAAAAACTAATTTTAAGTGTTTTTCGTGTTCTTCTTCAGTTTTTGACGCAATTAAAACATCATCCAAATATGGGAAAACAAAATTTAGTTCTCTAAATACCTCATTTATGAATCTTTGAAAAGTAGCAGGAGCGTTACGCAAACCGAAACTCATTACGTTAAATTCATATAGGCCGAAAGGGGTTATAATAGCAGTTTTTGGCTTATCATCTTCATTAAGAGGAATCTGGAAATATGCTTTATGCAAATCAATTTTAGAAAATATTAGAGTATTTTTTAAAATGTGGTTGAAATCTTCTAATCGGGGTATGGGGTAACGATCTGGTATTGTTTGTGCATTCAGACGCCGATAATCTCCACAAGGTCGGAAAGAACCATCTTTCTTAGGAACCATGTGAAGAGGACTGGCCCATTGTGATTTAGAGGGACGAATAATATCATTTTCTAACATATACTGGAATTCCTGTTTTGCTATTTGCAATCGCTTGGAATCCAATTGTCTAGCTTTGGTATAAAAAGGTTGTCCTCTAGTTGTAATAAAATGCTCAACATTATGCTTAAATGCAGATACTGATAAATTAGGTTTAGTTAAATTTGGGTATTGTTGTAACAAATTAGCATATTTAGAATTTTTATCTAGAGTACTAATAGCATTATCAAAAAACACAGCCGTTACATTACTTCGAACAGACAGATTAGTTATTCCATCAATTAACTGTTTATTATGAATGTCAACTAAAAGTTTAAATTTATTTAAAAAATCAGCTCCTATAATCGCTTTATCGACTTTAGCTAATATAAACGGAAATCGAAATTCTCTTCTAAGTCCTAAATTTAAAGTTAAAATCTTAATTCCATAAGTAGGAATTTCCGTTCCATTCGCTGCGTATAATTTAAAATCATCTACTGTTGTATTATGATGAGTCGCAGGAATGAGGCTAACGTCAGCACCTGAATCTACTAAGAACCGCAGTCCTGTGTTTATGTCCTTCACAAATAAACGAAACTTGCGGCTTTCATTAATATCAGCAACAGCGGTAGCCGCTAATCCTGTTGCGTCATGGAGTTTTCCGACCTCTCTCGCCAAGCACACGGCGAATAACATTTCTCAGGTCGACAACGATCGCCAAATTTAAAATGAAAAAAACAATATTTACCTTTCGGATTAAATCGCTTATTTGAACGGCTACGACTTCGAGATATATTTCGGTGATGATATCTAAATTTTGATCTAGAACGGTCATTTATGTGCATTGAATCAATTTTTTGTTCCAAAGCAGCTATTCTTGCAATTAAAGCATCATTAGAGTTAATTTTCGGTGAAACAGCATAAATTTCTTTTTCAGATTGCATCTCATGAATTTTGTCAGCCATTGTGGCCAATTTATCTAAATTTTCATCACATACGAGAAGAATATTTTTTATACAATCAGGCATTTTATCCAGCCATAAAGATTTCAGCACTTTTTCCGGAAAATCGTCTGTTGCTAGACTTTTCATTTTCTGCAAAAGTTGACTTGGCTTATAATCTCCGAGTTCTAATCCAGTAACCAAACGCTGAATTCGCTTGTTTTCACTTTCTTTGAAGGTATTCATAAGTCTTTCTTTCGCCATAGAATATTTTTCGGGCTTAGTGTCTTTAATAATGTCCCATATATTTTCAACATACTTCGGTTCGAGCTGGGATATCAAATAATTAAATTTAGTTTCTTCCGTGGTGATTTTATTTATTTGAAACTGGGCTTCCACTTGGTAAAACCAAATGTCCGGTTTTTCTCGCCAAAATGGAGGAATCTTAATGCTTACTTTATTCGCTTCGGCATCCATGAAAGTAGTTATTCCAGTTCCGCTTTGCGTAGTCATATTAATAAACAAATTGAACTCTCGGGTCACCAGTTGTTGACTCCTAGTTGAGACAACATAACAAGAACTTACTAATTTAACGGTATTTAACTAAGAAAAACTAATAGCATCACTTATCAACACCAACCGTTTTTTATTTTTTTACTCAACTACATTCTAAAGAGAAACTATGTATATAACTGTTGCCACAAAATTATGTTTAACAATAATTACAAAAGTAACGTTTTAAAATTATAAAAATATTTGAGAGTTAAATTTAAATTAATTATTTACATTTTATGCAGTTACAAGACATTTAAAGGGAGAGCGCCATTGAAAAAAAAGATGATAAAACATTAAGCTGCCACCGGGCCGACGAGAGCCCTAATTTACGAAACTCAACAAAAAAATAAGCTGCCACAGGGCTGAGAAGAGGCTCACTTTATACTATTAGAAGAAAGACGCCGGTCCTACGCAACTACATAATACGTATGGATTGACCAGCGTTAGCTCCGGACGCGAAATAGAAATAATCAGCGACGTGAAGTCGCAGAAGTAGCGATTGCCCATAGATGTCTACGTAGTGCCGAGGGAGAAGAGACGATACTACCATTAAGCTTAAGCCGATACCAGAGAGATACGCACCGTCGCCTAGCGATTTGGACACCCAGACGACCGCCCATCAGTGCTGATCGACCCGCATATCGGAAGAGAATGTACCTATGCTGAGCAACATTACTTGAAGGTATAAGCATCAGTGCCTATCGATTCGGACACCCAGACGACCGCCCACCAGTGCTGACCGACCCGCATAGTGTAAGAGAAGGTACCTGTGCTGAGCAACATCCGAGGAGTCTTCATAAGTGATCTTCGATATAAAAAGACCCCGAACTCTTCAGTCCCAATAGAGTGAACTGGATTAATAGGACGGTGATACACCGCGACGCTACATTGAACAAACCGTATCCGCGAACTCTGTGAACACTGTGTGAACTTTGTGTACTACTGTGGACCAGCAATATCGTTGAATTCGGTGTAGACGGCTGCGACAAATGGGTGAGCATTTTGTATAATATTAATTCACATACCGCCTCTTTACATAATCGCCTCTAACCCGCCGGGGCCGGCGACATCGTATGATTTCAAATAGATTGATCGGATAATACTGTATATATATATATGTGTAAATTCCTAGCATACTAATGTTTCAGCGTTACGCTCAGTGTTACAAGTTTGAATGTATATAGATATGTATAAATAAAGTGTATATATGTATATTCAGTATCATTCTTGAGAGTTGTGCCCATCTATTTAATTAATTAATTACCGCCCTATTGGCGAACTTACAACCAGTGTACGAGATACGATTTCAGCCGTAGTTAATAACAACAGGTCACGACCCTGTATTATTACAAGTTCAAATCCCTTTTTTTCTAGTTTGACGTATATTTATTGGGTTAGAACAAAAATAACTCCATTTTTAATCTTCACTTCCAAGAGTGGGGATAAACAACTACAAAGATAATGATGTACAAAGGAAGGTTACTTGCTGTCAATGTGTTATCATTAATTAACAAATTTTTCTATCTAATTTAACATCTAAACTCAAATTTTCAGTCAGGTTTGACAGACTATTTTGCCTGCTACCTTGGCAAAATATTATAATAATCAAAAGCTCTACAGGGAAAAAAATTATAGACGTGAACTAAAATATCTAATTGTTATAAATAGTGGAAGTATCAGTGAAGGAGATTGAAAAAAGTTAAGTTTCCACTGTTTTCTTTGTCTTATGGAAACCTGAAAAAGGAAGTAAAATTCATATCTTAAGTCTAATCGGCAATCTAATCTTTGATGGATTTTTTGCTAGGAGAAACTTTGTATTTTTCATAGGATTAAAATATCCGCATGAACTCGCCTATTTTTGGAAATGAAGATATAGTTAAAACTGAAAACAAAAATGACTTTAAAACTTTCTACTAAAGTTAATGAGATTTTTTGTCGATATATTTTTTAATTATCTTTAGTATTGTACAGCACTGCTAGGTGTTATACGCATTTATTGTACACTAAAGTTGGTGGTATCGTAAGTAGGTTTGGCGTGGTGCTAGAACGTTAGGCTTCGGCACGGAGGGTCGATGCCTAACGTTCACTCAAAAATACAAAGTGGAGAAATCAGCGATTTAACTTTGGGAAATTGTATAAGTTGGAGGATGTTTGTAAGTAGTATTGCAGCTACGCGATTATCAATTATCGATTATCTTATTGAGTTAATTAAATTATTATGTATTTTTAAGTTAAATTAAAAGTTAATAGGTACTGGGGAATAGTATCGTTGGGTGTTGTAGAATATTATTAAAATTTAAATACGAGTGATAATGAAATATATATTAAAGGAATGGAAATTCAATTAATATTAAATGCAGAAAGCACTAATCTCGACATACATTGTTATAACACTGATCTGCAATTTTTCAATATTTTTCTGTTGTTTTGAAATGAATATGTGTATCTAAATGGATTTTTTTCGCAGGTTTCAAAAATGACTTTCAAAATTCCGTATCACGTCAGGTTTTGTCAAAAATGATGGAAATGTGAAAATTTTTCAAAAATATTGTAATGACATTGTTTGTAATTATATTGTAATGACATTGCTTGTAATTATATTGTAATGACATTGCTATATGGCATCGTTTGTAAAGTGTGAAAATGTTCTATGGAGGGGCGGAAGGATTGCTTAAGGAACAGATAAACATCAATACATATTCAAAAGCAAACATACCTAACATTGACCACCGGGCTCCCTTTCAAACTTTCTTTTTTTGCATTGTATTCGGTGTGCGTACGTAGAGACTCTGTTCAACATCCAACAATAGTCGGACACCATATATACAGTCCACTTTCCATGGTATCTCTTTTACATCACTTTAATATCCTGATTGAATCGCTCATCATGTTCTTCCGAAAAATCATCTAGATTGTTACGATTGTAATTGAAATGAGCATGAAGAAAGTGAACTTTGACGCTCATATTGCAACCAAGCAGTTTATAAGATTCCAGCAGCTCCTAAACTAAAGTAGTGTAATTTGAAGCCTTCGTGTTCCCCCAAAACTTGCGTACCAGATTTCGGAATGCAGTCCATACTCGCAATTCGCACTCACACATGGTTTCCTCGAATTTGTTGTATGCCATTAATTTTCGTATTTCAGGGCCTACAAAAATGCAATATATATCTTGGCCCGGTTGGACAGAGCGAGCCTAGTGCAGGACTGGGTGACCGGTCATGGGGAACTAATGTGGGCAAGGTTACCGTCGTGGCGACGGATGATCAGTAAGGGCCTGTTCACACAGGAGTTCGTTGCGTAGCGTTAAGGGAAAGATGACGTTGAGACGAAAATAAAACAATCATAGGCGTTAAAAATTTCATTGCTAATCGTTTGGAGGCCTACGATTGGTTTATTTTCGTCTCAACGTCATCTTTTCCTTAACGCAACACAACGGACTCCTATGTGAACAGGCCCTAACAATAAAAACCGCCGTATAAGCTATCCGCTGTGGAAAACATTCTGTTTTGGATCTTAATTTCGTTTTGATTTTCGTGTGAATTATTCTCGAATGTTAAATTCAAACATTTTTTTGTATTTCTTTCTTACCTTTACGAAAATAGGGATCGTTTTACAGAAATTCAGACGTTCTCTAGAGGAATATATCTGGAAGTTAAGTTTACGTTATACAGGAAAAACATAAGATAATCTTGACGAATGATAGTTTTACATAATCTGCCTCCTTTTTATCCCAAATTTTTCTTTAAATTGCAAGAAGTAACAGTACTAATTTTAACATGAAGTATGCTGTTACTTAAAATAAAGCGGAAATTTGCATGCGGCAAAGTGGTCTCACGCTTCCGGCTTAACCTCGCAGAAGAGCCTAGGCTCAGTTCTCCTATCCATTAGAAAAAATATAAAGCGGAAAACTAAAAAACAAATAAAAATATTATATTTGAGAGATTTGTAGTGGCTGATAAATATTTGTTTATCAAGTTTATATTTTGCAGGCTCAATTGGCATTTAACACTTTTATGAACTATTACATTCCAATAATAAATGATAAAATTTTGTCCATGTATTTAAGAAAATACAAATTATTGGCTAGCAAATTTAATTGTACGAATGATTGATGGAATTTCTTTGTAAGTTAATTCAATGTCGCTGAATTAAAATAAATCATTATTCAAAGTTGAGTGACCGATATAAATATCTGTTAGAATATCGATAACACAAGGAACAGCTGGTAATCTAGGGTACGAGATTAATCGGTCAGTGTAATAACATCATGAACCCCTCTTCTCTCTTCCAAACATTTGGAAACAATATTGTGTGTTCGGCCGACAAGCAGATAGAAACATAGGTTTACATTACATCTTAATACACGAATCCGGTGCGTAAGCGCCTATCTCACGGTGTCTTTTATTAACATAAAAAAACAAAAGTTTCATAAATATGGGGTTTGACGTGACATTAACAATATCCAGTGCAATACACATTTCTGTCAGTATCGTTTTATTTAAAGTTCACTCCACTACAGCAGAACAAGTTGTGTTCCAATGTCACCTCCGCCACCAGACAAACAAAACATTTACCTGAATCCACGAGATGAAAGCGATTTAGATAGACGTGGGTAATTATGTGGCTAATTTTAAAAACCCTTTGAAGAAAGTAAGATCGTTTGGTTCTTTTTGAAAGCAAAAGAGGTAACGGCTATTTCCACCGTTTTTCCAAACGAACACCGAAGATCTCTAGCTTCAGTCTTAGATATACATAAATTCTTAGACAGAGTTTATCTTGGCATTGGACCCGTAAATCGAAATATATAAAACAGTTCTGTGACTGACTGACAGATAACGACCAGACATAAAAGCTGGACCTAAAGGACTGAAATTTCGTATGGCGATTCTTCTTATAGCGTAGGGGTGCACAAAGAAAGATTTTTGAAACATTCTTCTTAGATTTTTTAAAATTAAATTTTTAATCTGTTTCATAACATTTTTTAAACATTTTGCATTTAAAATAATAATCCGAGTGATATAAAATTTATATCACGAGAAATATCATAAAAATTCCTTTAAAATAAAATCCTTTTCGAATTTTTACCTCCTTTTTCTGATTTTTTGTGAATTTTTAAAAATTAATTTTTAGAATTTAATTTATTAAATGCTGATCACGAGGTTTCTTTTCCTTTTGTGATACTTTAAATTAATTTTGCGTCACGTGCATAAAAACGAAATAAATTGACAAAAGAAATATTAAAATATGGTAAAAGATAAAATTTAACAACTAGACTGATTGAGATGGAAGTTTTTTAAGAATTTAATTCAAATTAACATATTTTATGGATATTAAAAATATAAATTAATTGCATACATTGACAGTTGTATTTAATTTGAATGTACTCCGTAGAGAAGCACGGGTATTCAACTAGTATACGATAAAGTAAAAGATTATTCTTGATTGCTTTGAAAAGGGTGTCGTTCTGAGACTCGAAGCTAATATTTTTTCAATCGATAATTAATTATAGAATTATATATTTTCGGATACTTCTCTATAACATTAATGGATTTTCAGAAATTGCCACTTTTTAAAAATTATTATTTTTATTAAAAGTTTTTAGTGAAAGTTTTGAAATAAGCAGTACCTTTGTATGGTTTTCTTTCAAAACCGAATTGAAGACAATAATTGTTCTTGGAAAACAAGTCTCTATTTAAAAAAAATAAATTTTCACGAATATTTTGGTCAGAATTTTCCATACGGTAGTGCAAATGTAATTTGTGACGGAAAACTGATTTTTATTTTTGCATACCTTCCGAACATTCTTTACAATTCATATACAGACATTACAGCGCATGCATAATCAAGCGAATCAGAAAATTTTAAACAATTTTTAGTTACATTTCAGAATTTCTTCAGACCGCAAATTGAAAATGCAAATGATTCTTAAACCCCTTAAATTTCAGTGAGGAAAGAAATAAAACATGCTTCTCACACGCATTTTTGATGTTTGCGTAAAAATTCAGTAATGTCGTTTTGATTAAAAGATAATGCCGTGAAAAATTTTTGAATAGTCGAGAATCGACATCGTATAGTGCTATCTAAAGTGTTCCAAAAATGCATTTCATTTATCTACTGACACCATTCATTGCCTATGGTATCGAACTTTTCAATGTCTAAGAAAAAGATTCCAACTCAAACGCAGCGTTTTCATTAAGAAAGTACGCAGTTCATTTGAAAGTTAAATTCAGTACCGTTAATGAGCTACTAATTGTATTCTGGGAAATGCGGACTTTAAACTTTAGAACAGGCTCATTAAGGGTATACATAGTAATTTTATTGTGCAAGACGTTAAAACCTCATTACTCTTTACAAAATGCACATATATTACTCTGCCTCTATGTATTGCCTTTGAATTTTAAAAGCGCTGTACATGTTTATAACTCGATAACTAAGCAATTAAGTTAAAGAAAATAAAATTGCTATAAGGATTTGAAAGCAGGTTAGGCGCTTATAATATACTTCCCTAAATTTTGAAGAATTTAAATAATTTAGGTTATTCGCCACTTTAATTTTATTGCCTAGTCAAAAACTGCCTTTCTTTACTAGGCAATGTCTTTAGGATTAAGCAATATTGTACTATCCATTTTGTACGAAAGATCAGATCTGGTACATTATTTTACCATGTTTTTTTAACTCGCTTTCTTGTTTATGTGTTTGTCCAGTACAAATCTTGCTATCGATTTTTAACTAACTTCCTGACTAGCTAGACATTTGAAACTTTTAGAATAGCTCAGAACACGATGACAATACATTCTCTTAATACGTTTAGCCATCTTTAAACAGATTTGAATTCATTTTCAGTTAATTTTGTTGCTTGAAAATTTCTTATAATTGCTCTCTTTATTACGCATTTGATCATTTTCTTTCAAGTTGATGGGATAATTCATCCAAAAAAATTTTTTAAGTATTTATTAATACATATAATTGTTAAGTTTATATTATTCAACAGAAAATTTAAAAAAGTGGTACATAAAAGTTCTTTTTATCTTGTAATTATTTTATTTATTTCTATTATATATACTTTATATCTGAAGGCAATAATATGTAAAATTTTAAAACCTAGTGTCATTGTTAAATCTAGGCTTTGTTTAGTAATAAAAGGCACAGATTTATGCTAAAAACCTTATTTCTAAGATAACACGTGTTAAAATCAAGTTACAATCACGTTGCAGTACACATGGTTAATCTCATTTAATGCAGGTTTCTGTGTACTAATCCTATTGGATTCGCTCACCTTAATGTTAACCTATGGAAAAAAATTGTCCAAGGATTGCTGACTTGGGTTTAAAGGTATTTTTTTAAATTGAACTCCGTAATAGAGAAATAAATTTTACACCTAGGAACTTTTTCATTTAAAAAATATAGATGATATTTTAAAATTTAAACTATTCGGGGAAAAAATCTAGTAAAGTGTGTTATAAACGCTTATCAATTTCTCTGGTGAACGAACTTTATACAATGAATCCTCTTGCAAGGGGCAGAAAAGTTCAGGCTACCTGAAAATACCATTTTTATTGGATTATCAGCATTTGTGTAGTTGTAAATAGTAGGCGAATTTTCTCCATAGCTTAACAATGACGTTAGAAAACCCTCTAGGAATAGTACAAAGCAGCCTTAAAAAAATAAAGATACTTTTTTATACTTACAAGCTACAAATACATTCCTAGGGTGCCATACCGTTATTAGCCCTTGCTATTATTGTGTAAATAATGAATAATTCCAAGCTAAAAAGAACTTTTTATATACCATGTTTTTAAATTTTCTGTTGAATGATATAAACTTGACAATTCTATGTATTAATAAATACTTAAAAAAAATTTTTTTTGATGAATTATCCCATGAACTGGAAAGAAAATGAAGTTAATTGGAAGTTAACTTGCATTTAACTTTTCGTTCCCATTCCGGACAATAGATGGCTGCACCAGTCTACAAAACAAAATTTACTGAAAATAACTGAAAATGAATTTAATTTTGCTTAAAGATGGCTAAAAGTATTTTATAAAATGTATTGTCATCGTGTTCTGAGCTATTCTAAAAGTTTCAAATGCCTAGCTAGTCGGGAAGTTAGTTAAAAATCGATTACAAGATTTGTACTAGACAAACATGTAAACAAACAAACGAGAAAGTAAGTTAATAAAAACATGGTAAAAATTAGAGGTACTCATGATCCTGAGCATGCATTATCACTTCTGCACTGCAAATCTGCATTCGCCGAGCTAACATCAGAACTCAAAGGCTAAGAATATGGTACAGGGGCTCGCAGTCAAAGCATTAGCAGCAATGAACCTATGCGCTTCCGGTCTTTTATACTTCAACTAGCCAGTAACAATCTTTATTCAAACACGTGATCTCTGGAATCATTGAAATGAAATGTTAGTCCCATCATCTTGAATGACGTTAAACAAAAAAGAATTGAGAAGTAAATCCGTATAGAAAATGCGCAAGACAGGAAAAAAGAAATATAGCCAAGACCACACAATATGTTAAATAATTAATGATGTACAAACCATGCAAGCAACGTAAAATAATTCTTACTGACTCATATCAGAGAAACTCGTATGTAGGTTTGTAAGCTGTTGAAAGTATATAAAAAGATAATTTTTTTCACGGAAAACAAAAAGAGGACCGTTTATGGAAATGCGAATATAACATTTCTTCACACTCATCAACAAAAAATTATATTCATTACATAAATAAAATTAAAATTTACGAAAACAGAATGATATTACATAAGTCCCTTTTTCAAAAAAAAACGGACGGTTGTTGTGTTTATAAAACAACAAAAAATATCAATACGTTTATGTTCATCATAGTGATATTAACATTGGTCAATGTCAGAAACTTACCACCACTCTGAAAACAACACTTAAATGGGATCTATCTCTTGAAAAATGTGTTGTAATGGGTATTAATTGATATAAAGAATTTTTATTGAAAAAAGAGGGAGTTGCGTTATAAAGAAATGTTTAAAAAAGCAGACAAAAAATAACTACGGACAAAGAACCCTCCTCTTCCTGCGTCGAAAAAAAAAGTGTGAACAAAAAGATCAGGACATAAAAAAAAGAGGGCATGTTCTTTTTAATAGAGATACATCTAGCCAACCCTACTCATATATGTTTCTACGCCAAATACACGTTTGCTTTCGTAAATGCTCAGGAACTCATCGCACTGGTGGATTTTTCATAACAAAATAATAAATAGTTCGCTTTACCACGAGAAACTTACCCCTTTAGTGGATTGTGACTTAACGAGAAATTAACGGGATCACTGAAAAGTTTATAGGGAGTTTCCTATTAGCACCCTTAAAGTCCTGAACTTGTTCTCTAGATTTCTCTGAAATGCAGATTTACTCATCAAGAGATCGAACTTATAATGCGAGTGGAGCAAGATAAGCCGGTGTGTGGATCATAATTGCACCTCCTCATCTGACATTTCAGATCAACATAATAGTATGGTGTAAGAATTAAAGCTATTTAACGATCACTAATGGGGTTTAAGATTCTTCTCTGGTAACGTAAGGATTGTACAAAGATATATAAAGTTTTAATACAGAATTACATATGGCCTTATAAAGTTTATTTACTTTTTAATGACATTTTTCTGAGACATTCACATTGTATGCCGCAGACATTGTTGATTCCTTTTTATCTGAGAGCACCATACAGGTAAGTTAACATTTCTAACTCGGTGTCTCCTCAATTTTGACCGAGCACCGCCAGGGGTGACTATTTGAGGGCTCGCACCTCCCCCATCCACTGACCTCGTGGAATGACGTTACGGTCTACTAATTTAACATACCCAGAAATGGCTTAGAATCGAAGGTATTGATTGGCATTCGCCTGTTTTCCAACTGATCACCCTTATTCCCAAGCCCAACGCGCTACCACTAGTCTTCACAAAGTATGTTATTTTCTTTCTGGTGCTAGAATAGCACCAAGATTGTATGGGGTTGTGGCGGTTGAGAGCGAACGATGACGTCATTGCGTTTCAACTGACAGAAGCCGACTTCAACCGACAGAAGAAGAAAACCTTATAGCGAAGAAGACATCATTGAGACATACCGGAGGTAGCTATAAAACCGCCGGGAGTTTCGTGAAGAAGCACTGCACTCCATTTTGCTTTTCTAGCTCGGTTCCTTTGCAGGACGCTGTGAGTCCAGCTCACCGAAGCTGTATGCTGTAACTCAGCCCGAGAATACAGCAAATGATGTTATGTTTTTTCAACGTTAAAATTTGTTTAAGTGCTAAAGTTTTTGAAGTTTCGAAGTTATTAAAAGTGTTAAGTTATCTTGAATGTTTTTACTAAGATTTCACACGACACGCCAAATAAGGGACTTCGACAGGGTTATTGAATGTACCAACATTATCTTCATCAGGTCTGAAGAGACATGAAGAGATAAGAAGGTAAAAAATCTTCATTAGTCCTCTGCCACATAATGTTAATGAAAAATACCGCCAAATGATGCCAAGGCTTCACCTGACATTGTTGGGGCAAGATTGAACAGTCGTCTGCTGTTTCCAGAATCGTTTGACATAAGTCATCAATTCAGATACCGGCTTATTTAGTAGCAATAATGAGTGAGCGAAAGGTATCTAGAATAAAATCAACAAGAGGCATAGTTCAGCTGCGTTTAATTTATAGTTTTATCAAAATCAATTTATAAGGATAAATTGAGTTATTTCTGTTATCAGATGTGCAAGGCATCCCTAGTTCTTCATTTATGTATTTTTATAGTGTTTGTCCTATATTTTTCGTTTGAATAAAAAGTCAAGAGCTACTGCAGAAGTCTTAGAAGAATATGATTCAGCTGCCAAAATCCTTACAACAATTACAAGTATTATTAATAATATATTGGGACTGTGTCGTTGGGAATAAAATAGATTAACTTGAAACCACGCACAAAAAATTCTTGAAATAATTGGAAAATAATTCATACTCCAATACTGAAGTACAGCTCAAAAATTAGCATCAGAGTTCGCAAAAATTTAGGTTCTTCCAGTTCTCAGAATATTTATTATCAAGAAAATGTGTAGAATTACATGGCCGTTATTCCTCAAGTCCATAATACTTTCTTTACCATAAATAAATTTTTCAGAAAACTTTCCTAATAACAAAACAATTACAAGCCATGTTTTTAGTATCTCTTCATTTATAGATGAAGGTAGGCCAACAAAACATTGTCAATAATCAATTTTTATCAAAAGTTTTCAAAAGCAAACACACACAAAAAATATATATATCTCTTTCTGGAGAAAAAAAAAGTTATAGAAACAACATTCTGTTTGGATTAATCGTCTAGTATTTCCTTCCAAAGAGAGAAAAAAAGAATTTATGCCTTTCATGTTTCAGGACAAAATAAGATCCTTTTATATTTGAAATTTGAAGAATTTTTTATTTACAGAAAAATGAAAAAGTTTTGTTTAGAAATACAGTTTTTAAAAAGCTTTCCATTATTAGGCTAGAATCTAGTTTCAAGTATATATATATATATATATATATATATATATATATATATATATATATATATAATCTCAAAAAGTATTTCTCCTTCCCTAATTTATTTGCTTGATTTGTACAATAATTTACTAATTTTATTAATCTCTTTTATAACTTTCCGTAATCATAATATTTACCCTCATGTAAGGTCTCAGCTAAAAAGGACTTGCGAGAAAATAGACAGCTTGCAGTTTTTGACTTAGCAGTGATCCCCGTATAATGTAATGCTAGACATCAAAATTTTCTGACCTAATGTCAATTCCGCCCACAAGAGGGGCCCGATTTAAGAATTTCGGGTATAAATTGAGGTATAATTGCATTCTGACATTTACTGCATGTATTCAGATGAAGAGTGCTCGGTTGAAATTGAGGACGCAGCTGGCTACATTGGACTACGTCCTTTGGTGTCATTATAAACTGGAGCGGTACCCCTCATCTCTCTAGCGTATATGGACCTGGCCTGTAAAAAATAATTTCCCTCCATGCATTGTCAGCACATATATACGTTGAAGAGCAAAATATTTTTTTTTCGAACACGGACGCTTTTGTCTCTAGACATTCGCCTCTATGTACATCGCAAGACTGCTGGTCATTCATTTAAGGGGGCACCTTATAGGTAGCCAGCACTACCCCCTACAAGCCGGTCCCGTAATTTAGAACTGAGTCAATTGATGACACCGGTACACTTGACCCCGCACCTCCAGAGGTAGATTTGAGAACTTGGTTGACATTGCAGCCACAACATTTTTTTTTCGTGCACCAGCCGACATTAGTGTACATGGCGGTGGAGTTGTCAGCGAAGGGCATCGAACCAGTTCAGATATCAAGCTCACTATCTTTGTCAGCTGAGCCACGGGGTCATGAAGAGCAAAAGGTAAAAAGAGCTCGATTGGTGGACTCAAATTTTGAATTTCGATGTGATCGAGCAATGCGGGAACAAATCAAGAAGAAACAGCAAAGCGTAATTTTAAAACGAGTTTGATCTACAAATATTTATAAATACTCAAACATCCATGCCCACCCGGTACTCTCCTTTTACCAAAATAAATTTTTTTTTTTTTATTTCGGAATCGCGTTATCTCTCAAAAGTTGTAGTTTGGTATCCTCAATTGGGAAAAAATAAAAAAAAAATTCTAACTTGACATCTTCAGTTCGCGCTGAAAGTTTGAAAAAATATGTTAAAAATTAAAATTTTCAAAATATAATAAAATTAGTTTTTTTTTGTAATTTTTTATAATGCAACACCCATAAATTGTTAGTATATATCGTAGTTTAATCCTGAAAAAATAATTATAACTTTTAGATGATATATTCTGTTCGTTCATGAGGCTGAAAATTTTTTAAAAAATGTCTAAAACTGAAAACTTCTAAACGCTTAAGTGTTTGTCCGTTTTTCGGTGCACCAAAAGCGTTAAATCAAAGTGTTTTAGCCACATGTGCAGATGTTTTGTTAGCTTATTTTGAAGAACTATCAAAATCTGTAAACGAATCTTTTTCAAAGATTTCAGATTGCATTGCTGATCAAATAAAAGAACTTTACTGTAAAGCTTCTATACCAACGGTCAGTCATGAACGTATTGATAAATTGATAAAGGATTACCATAATAAGTACTACAATTTAAGAAAGCCATTTAGTCGTGATGAAGATAAATTTAACTTCAAGACTAAACTCAATCACTTTGTTAATGAAGCGAAGTCCAAACTTTTTGATGTTGCTTCCTGCAAGTGTGTAGTGAATTTTGCGTGTTCGTGTGGTAAGAAGCCTATCTCTTGTAGCTGTAAAGTAATTATGCATTGTAAATGTGATAAAGGAAATAAAATCCCTATTATTGAGAGACAGTTTTTGTACGACAAGCGAAATGGCCGTTTAAAATTTATTGACACTTTGGATAGAGTAGAGACTAATAATATCGCAAAAAGAAATAGAAGAATGCAAAGTGAAAAGAAAAACGAGATTGCTGAACCTGATATTATAGCTAGCACAATAGATACTCTTATAAATTCTGCCCAAAATAGCCAGTTTGAGAGTCACGAAGCAAAATGTGACAGTTTGCCGTCAACATCGCAAATGCGAATTAAGCTTCCTGCAACAGCATTAATAAACGATAGATATGGGATATCCGAGAGAGTCACTGCTGCTATTGCTTCCTGTATTTTGCAAGATGTAGGCATGATAAATGAAGGAGATATGTCTCTAGTAATAGATAAGAGTAAGATCAGCCGAAAAAAACATAAAATTCGATACTCTTTACAATCAGACTCTTTACAATCAGAGTTACATGGACTGTATTTTGACACATATTATCAGGAAAAGAATGGTAACAAAATGTATCGCAGACTAAAGAAAGAGGAGCACATCAGCTTGGTTCAAGAGCCTGGTGGAAAGTATCTGCGACATTTGACACCTCCAAGGGCCACTGGAAGTGAAATAGCTAATAGCATCTTTTGTTATTTAGAAAACAATAACTTTGATTATGTTAAGCTCGTTGCAATTGGATTCGACGGAACAGCGACTAACACAGCATGGAAAAACGGTGTTATTCGTAACCTTGAGCTTAATCTTCGTCGTCCTTTACAATGGTTTATATGTTTATTACATTTCAACGAACTTCCGTTCAGACATTTGTTTGAAAGTGTAGATGGTGATACTACAGGACCCACAAGTTTCTCAGGACAAATTGGCAAGAAGTTAACTGACTGTGAAAAACTCCTTGTTGCTAATTTTGAAACGATTAATAGTGAGGAGATAAATGTGACCAAAACTGACTTAGGCAAGGACCAACAGTATTTACTTAATATTTATCGAACAATCAAGACAGGAGAGTGTGCGCCAGATCTCGCTGTGAAAGATCCTGGTCCTCTTAGTAACTCTAGGTGGTTAACTTGCGCAAATAGGATCTTAAGACTATAAATTTCTGAAGTAAAACCTTCTGACGAAATTAAACTGCTGGTCAGCTATATTATGAAAATATACGCTCCAATGTGGTTTGGAATTAAAATGCATCCCTCTGTAAAGTTTGGAGCAGTTCACGTGTTTAAATTAGTACAGAAGACAAGACAGCTTCCCGACAGGGTACGTAAAATAATTGATCCTGTCATTCAGAGGAATGCGTATTTCTGTCATCCCAAAAATATTTCAATTTCAATGGTACTAGATGAGAGAGTGCACGTTAGACAGCTAGCTTTTCGAAGATTGCTAAAAGCAAGAAAACAAGAACCAAAAGGGAAATCGGTGCGAACTTTTCAACCAAGACCATCAATTTTGCAGCTTCAAATTACATTGAACTTATTGGTAGGTCCAAGTGCAAACTTACACCTCCTTCAATAATGAGCAATGTGTGACGCAAAGCCTAGAAGAACTTATTAATACTAATGTTCTCCCAGAATTCGAGCTAATTAAGTTTCCTTGCCACACGCAAAGTGTCGAAAGAATTGTAAAGCTCGTAAGAGAATCTTGTACTAAAGTATGTGAAGAAGATAACAGGGATGGTTTCATAAGGACAACTTTGCTCTCAAGGTCAACTATGCCATCATTAAACTATAAATCTTAATTTAAAACAATGTCCAACACATCTGAGGAATCTTAAAGACACAAAAAATAGGTAAAATCTATAAATCATTCTGTAATCAGCTATGACATGCAATGTTATTATATACATATAAATGTGTGTGTTACTATACTTGTACGTATAATACTACAATAAAAGGTTATATTCAACAAATTTAAAATTTTTAAAATACTTTTGAAACGTAAATATGTCATGTATGTATTATTGTATATTAAACAAGTAAATTTCAAATTTTAGGCGATTTTAGCCCAATTTAAGGCTTATGCGCAAACTAAAGATATTATGTAAAAGCTATAAAATATTATTTAGGTTCAAACTACGCTATATACTGACAATTTATGGCTGTTGCATTATACAAAATTACAAAAAAACTAATCTTATTATTTTTTGAAATTTTCAATTTTGAACATATTTTTTCAAACTTTCAGACTCATGCGCGAACTGAATATGTCAACTTATAATTTTTTCTTATTTTTCCCCAATTCAGGATACCAAACTACAACTTTTGAGAGGTAACGCGATTCCGAAATAAAGAAATCGATTTTTTTTGAACCACCCTAATGATCATCTATAATTCTTCGGAGACTTCCACTCAAATAAAAAGGTCTGTACTGTAGATAATATTTTAAGTAATAATTTAGACAGTGGTGAATATCTTAGTAAATATATTTTCTTCTGGATGAAAGAACGTTCTAAAATTCAATTCCATACCCAAAAGAAAGAAAAATAATAAAAAATGCAGTACAAAAAAATTCCTGTTCCCATTCCATAACCAATGATTGTAGAAAGACAGAAATTCATCGCTCCGGTTCAGATGTACCCCTATCATGTATACATCATTGTCTAGATATGTATGTATTTTTCATATTTTTATATATATCTAAACAAGTACTGTGAAAACGACTGTAATTCATTCTCATAACAAAGCTGGAGTTCGATAAAATGTCATGCTTTCATTTTCTTCCCCGTCTACTGCGTAATGTTATGTGCATTTATATGTAGCTACATAATCCTATCTCTATCTATCTATATATGTGCAATATCCATATCCAATAAATCAACTTGAACAGCATTTTTCTATTTTCCATCTTTCGAAATGGATCGGGGACATTTATATACATACATACACACACACATACATAGATATATACAGTTAAATATATCTAGCTGGCCATTCATATTCGGCGGGCACCCCTCTAAACGGACATATTTTGTTCAAAATCAATCCAGGACTCCATAAAGCCCGTGTCATAGAAGCAACCTCTTTTTGACGGCCAATTTTTTTCTGAGCCATGACTGGCCGACACAGGGAAGTGCCACTGTGCGAATATATATATATATATATATATATATATATATATATATATATATATATATATATATATATATATATATATATAGCGATATTGGAGCGATATTGGAGCTCACGACATCTGCTGATGGGACATTGACTTTCCTTTTTCTTATATTTCATGTTCCTTGTTAATCTTGTTAATTTGTAAGAGCTTGTCATTTTCCTTTGCCATTGGATATATATATATATATATATATATATATATATATATATATATATATATATATATATATATATATATATATATTTATTTATTTATTTATGTATATTTAGATTTATACATTATATATATTATATATATTATTACATTATATATACAGTCGAACCTCCATATATCGAAGTAGCAAATTGCGCAAAAAAAATTCGATTTATAGAATTGAGCTTAGTCTTATCATAATTCTCCTAAAAAAATTAAAGCTAATTTTCGTATACGAAACTCAATTTCTAATTTATATGCGAATCCCTTTAAATGAAAGTTAATAACTAAAAAATGAATTAATATGAAAGATTTATTGATTACTACATATCTTAAAAAAAACAATAATGCAGACAGTGGTTACAATGATCACAGTTACATTCTTTAAAAAAAAAACTAGGAATATCTTGCTGAACAGTTAGTTTTGCGGAAAGTTCAAAGAAATGTTCGTATTTATTCAGTCCACTAAAATCTTCATCAGGGACATTTTCCGCGAATTGAAGTCCACGACGTATTGTTTCAAATGCCAAAAATTGGGAAATTTTATTCTAAAGTGGAATAAAATCTCCCAATTTGTCTTGAAAAAAATTTCGATATATAGAGATTTTTTCGATATATAGAAACAATTTTTCTATGTAATGAACATGGAGATTTGCTAAGAGGTCGATATATAGAAAATTTCTATATAAGGAAGTTCGACTGTATATATATATATATATAGGGTAAGTATGCCTGATATGAGACCCCAGCTTATAGGACGTATAAAGCGCTGCCGCCTGGCGACTGGAGCGTAAAACAGTAGTCTATTGCATCATTCGTAATCGGTGAGTCAGTCGAGTGTTTGCAAGCTCACACAAAGGTGCAGTATATTTTTTCCTGAATGTGTGCTCGTCTCATATTAGGCATTTTAGTTTTAACTCTCAAAGCTTTGTTTCCTCTGAAGCTG
This sequence comes from Dolomedes plantarius, assembly GCA_907164885.2. Classification (NCBI taxonomy): domain Eukaryota; kingdom Metazoa; phylum Arthropoda; class Arachnida; order Araneae; family Dolomedidae; genus Dolomedes; species Dolomedes plantarius. The sequence continues at coordinate 134,529,208 of OU015496.1, forward strand.
CAGATGCAATGACGCCCAGGCGAAATACACAACCATGTAGCAGTAGTGACAATGTGGAAGGTATTGATCAAACAACAAGTTAAAACCAGTTATTAGTGGCTCCTGAAGAAATAAATCCGTTGCCTACGTTACCTGAGAAAACACCTCGAAACCAAGTAGTATCGGCCCGTATAGCCGATATTATCACATCATTGCCCTATTAAAATAAATTGATTGATAGCATTAATAAAAGAATTGCAGCATATTCGAAAAAAACTTTGTTTCCTAAAAGAAAAAAAAATAGCCTTTAAAGATAAGAAATCAAAGGATAAACAAGGAAAAGGAGATTAAGATAAAAAAGAAAAGTATAAGGAAACAATACAGGGAAAAGGAAAAGGCAAAAAGGTCCCTACAGGAAAGGGAAAATTAAGGATGGATTAAAATGCAACACTAGTTAAAAAACAGAAAATGAATAAGCCTAATTATAGCTATGATGATCTCAGCTCATTTGAAGGTAATGAAAAACTTTCTCTCCATGACAGCAGTGATGATAGCACTGATGAAAACGACTCTTAATGCCTTTTTTGTGGTTATTTATCTTCAGAAGAAAAATTGGAAGAACAGTGGCGTCAATGAGAAAGGTATTTCAGGCTGGCCCATGAAGACTGTGGAGATGACGAAATTTTTATTTGTAAACAATGTGAAAAGTTTGAATCAAAAACAAAAAGTAAACAAGTCCTGTAGTGTAAACCAACTAATTTGTTTAAAATGTCCCTTTTCTTTTTCAGCTATTAGTGTATATAGGCAACTGTTATCTAATTATTGTGTACAGTTTTGTTTTTTACGAAATTTCAGATATATTTATATATATATATATATATATATATATATATATATATATATATATACAGAGAGAGAGAAACAGAGATAAAGAGTATATTTCAGTATAATACACTGCTGGCCACTCAAATTGCAACACCAAGAAAGACAAGAGATATCACAACAAAATGTATTTTGTAGATAGCATGTTGACCAAGTATCAAATGAATAAATTTATAGACTTCTGTGAAGTGTGGTTCCTACCAAAATCAGTAGCCAGAGTAGCCGCCATTGTTGGAGATCACCGCTGCCACACGCCTCGGCATTGATTCAAAGAGACTCTGGACGAGTTCTTGGGGTACAGCAGACCAAGCAGCTTCCACACGTTGCCAAAGTTGATCTGCTGTGGCAGCTGGGGATGGAATCTGGGTCAATCGTAGAGCAACCATGGACCACATGTTTTCTATCGGCGAAAGATCCGGAGAGCGAGGCAGCCAGGGAAGCAATTCAATCTGGCGATTGACGAAGAACCGTTGGACAATGCGTGCCACGTGTGGTCGCGCATTATCCTGTTGAAATATGGCTGTGGGTAAGCCCTGAAGGTAAGGAAGGACAACTGGCTACAACACCTCGGCGATGTAGCGCTGGCTGTTTAAAGTACCGGCAATGCGTACTAGAGGTGTGCGAGAGTGATATCCAATACCGCCCCATACCATAATACCCGGTGCAGGACAAGTGTGGCGGCGCATAACGCAGCTGCTCAGCATCCTCTCTTCACGGTGTCTCCAGACTCGAATGCGACCATCGTGGTGTTGCAGACAGAAGCGTGACTCGTCAGTAATGACAATTTCATTCCATTCTACCGTCCACATCATTCTGTCATCGCACCATTGGCGGCGGAGACGTCTGTGGTTCTTCGTCAAGGGTAGACAAAGCAATGGACGTCTTGCGGACAGACCACTCTGCTGTAAACGGTGTCGAATGGTACGTGAAGATACTGGATGATGCGTTACAGACTGCATGTGCTGTGCTATGGTTCGTGATGAGACTGAGCGATCCGTCACTGCCATGCGCATAATTTGCCTGTCATCACGTGAAGTGGTGCGCTGAGGTGGATGCGATCGAACACGCAGGTCCGTCGTACCCTCCTGCATCCAGCGATCACATATCCGCATTACAGTTGTTTGGTTTCGTCCAACACGACTACCGATTTCCCTGAAAGATAATCCACAATCTCGGTAGGCCACTATCCTTCCTCTGTCGAACTCGGATACTTGATCAAAAGGTGATCGCTGTTTTCGACGAGGTATAATTGATCGTTTTTTTGAAAAAACCACAAGAAAAACACAATTCCCGAACTTGAAATCGTCGAAATCTCCAAGCCTTAAATAGCGCTTTGAAGTGGCGCCACAGGCGCGCGTGATGTGCGTCTGCGCTGAAATTCTAATCATTTGCATATCTCACCTCCGCTAATGCATGTTGTAAGTTTCATGTTATTTGCATGTTTCCTTCAGGGTGTTGCATTTACAGTGGCCAGCAGTGTAGTATTATTTTGAAATAAATTTTGGTTTGAACTTTATACTAAAAGCTCCGAGAAGTGGCAAACAAAGACATCTTACTCAACGCAAAAAAGAGAGAGAAAAAAAAAGACCTAACGAAGTACATTGAAACTTAAGCCACAGCTTCTCCGCCAATTGACATCTCACTATTGACCGCAGCACGGATCAAACCGAGAGACTCTCTCTCCTACTAAAGACGTAATTAAGAGACTTGTCTCGGCGGATAAAAAGGTCTTCGTGGAGGGGCCACCATTCATCACTCGGCTCTTGTCCGGTCCGCGGCCATTATTGAATACCGTCTGATTGAAAGAGGCGCGTTCCTTTTTTTGGGAAGAAATGTCCCCGATCCATTCCGAAGGATGGGAAATGGGAAAAATACTTTTCAGGTATATTTATCGAATATAGAGATATGGAGATGGACATATATAGACAGACAGATAAAGAGGAAATTCATATATATATATATATATATATATAATATTTATATATATACTAGCTGTAAACCCGTACTTCGCTACGGAGTACATTCAAATTAAATACAACGGTCAATGTATGCAATTAATGCCAAAACTATGTATAAATATATTTATAATAAATACAACGATCAATGTATGCAATTTATGTAAAAAAACGAAAAAATATATTTATAAGAAATCGTAAGGTATATTTTTATAGACAAAATAATGTAGAAGAAAATATTAAAATTAAATCTAATAGGACATACTAAAGAATTACAGTACAGTTAATAAAGTACAGTTTGAGGAACAAATCTTTTACTGTATTTTAATATTTTTTTCGGATAATGTCCAATGATCTGCCGCATTAGCAAGAAAATAAAAATATGTTTTTTGTCTATTTATTTGTTATGCGCGTGACGATAAATTTATTTAAAGTACCAGAAAAAGAAATCACGTGATCATCATTTAATAAATTAAATTCTAAAAATTAATCATTAAAAATTCACCAAAAGTCAGGAAAGGGAGATAAAGATTCGAAAAATATTTCATTTTAAATGACTTTTTATGATCTTTCTCTTGAAATAAATTTTATAATTCTCAGATTATTATTTAAAATGCAAACTTTAAAAATGTTACTAAAACAGCTTAAAAATTTAATTTTAAAAAATCTATGAAGTTGTTTTTAAAAATCTTTTTTGGTGCACCCCTGCACTATAAGAAGAATCGACATGCAAGATTTCAGCCCTTTAGGTCCAGCGGTTTGGTCTGTGCGTTGTATGCCAGTCAGTCAGTCAGTCAGTTACGGAACTGTTTTATATATATAGATAATATTTCACTGTCATAATAACGATTCGTCATTATAGCGACACTGTTACAGTTCTAAGATCTGTGCATAAGTCCCAAATGGCATCCCTTTTAATGTTATTATTTTTCAATTTCCGATATATAAAGCACTTTCTATAACAATATTTTTCTTTTGGACGCAGAAGGTAGTGATGTGTCGACTGTATAGATAACGATACAATGCCGCATAGTCATAAAATTTTTTTTTAAATTCATATAACGTCCATTAAAAATTACTAACTGGATCATTCCTTATTTTTCGACATATTTGCCACCATTGTCTAAGCATGTGTTACGTCGGGTTGCAAGCTTTTGTATCCCATAGTAATAAAAGTTTGCCGCCTGTTGTCGAAACTACATTTCCACTTCAGTTTTAATCTCATCATTGTCGTGGAATTTTTGCCCTGCGAGATGTTTCTTCAGGTGAAGGAATAAGTGGAAGTCGCTGGGTGCAAGTTCCGAGCTGTATGGCGGTTGGTATAAACTTCCCACTGGAAAACGTTTGAGTAGTGCTTGGTTAAAAGCACCGTGCCAAGACGAGCGTTATCACGAAACAGACTCCACTTGTCATCATTTCTTTTTGTATTTTTTTTAATTGCCCGTCTAAGACATCTCAAAGTCCCTCAATATGAATTAGCAATAAGTGGTGCCCTGAGACATGAACTCAGTCAAAAGAATGCCTTGTCTGTCCCATACAATAGAAACCATGATTTTTTTGCTGATATTCAATTCCTTAGCTTTTGGGGAATCCGTGTGGTACCATTGCATGGACTGTTTTTTGGATTATGGTGTGTGGTGATAAACCCACATCTCGCCACCAGTAACAACGTTATTAAGAAACTCATCAACTGTTTCTGCATAGCGTGTGAGGAAGACGAGTGCGTAGCCTATCCTTTTCCTTTTGTTTTCTTCCAATAAAATTTTCGAAACTCAGCGTGAACAAAATTTCCGGTATCCTAAAGTAACAGTCACAGCTTCATTAAAAGTTGTCACAGACACTTCCAGTATGATTTCATGCAATGCTTTTAATTTGAGAGGCCTATTTGATCGAATTCATTCCTCCGTTATTTGAAGAAAGGTGTCAGAGAGCACAGATGACCTACCTGTTCTGTGTTCATCATGAACGTCGGTAAAACCTCCAGAGAAAAAACGACACCAATGCGTTACAGTTTGTCTGCTCATATTGTTCCCATAGACGGAAACACTTTATTTCTGAATATCGGCTGGACAAACACCTTCTGCATGAAAAAAAAGTACGACGGAACGCACTTCACATTTGGCGGTATTCTGAATTGTCGCAGCCATAATAAATACGTGCTACTTGAACAAGACTCAGGGGAGAAGTAACGAATGACCGCAAGGGAAAAGCAAAAGGTTCAAGGTTACACTCCATGTTTCCAGCGCGCTCACCAAAACATTTCCTTTCTTGCTTTCCGAAACACCCACGTGTATATATATACACACTCTGTCACAAAAAAATATATGTCTTCTGAACCAACCCCCCAAGCGCTGTTGCAGCAGCGCCCCCTTTTAAAAAGGGTGTTTGTTTATCAGAGTTCATCGAGAGACCCCTTCGGGAGAGACGTGTTTTGCGGTGCTTGTGACCGCGTAACCGATGGGTCTGAGTCCGTTATTGAGATATGTAATAAATTGAGTTTAAACAGTCCATGAGTGTATACTTTGTGTGGTGTCCTCAGCTATCGACGACACCTGGTCCGTCGAGCCAGAGAAGGCAAACTTGGATATTTTTGTGTGTTAACCTCCGGTTTATATGAGGATTTCGATTTGTCATGCTCCGGAAAGAGAAGTAGGAATCTTTTATAGTACATTAGTGAATATCTGTGATTTAATGAGTCCTGAATTTAAAATTGTGATTTAATGAGCCTTGAATTTAAATCTGTGATTTAATGAGTTCCGAATTTTAAAACTGTGATTTAATGAGTCCTGAATTTTAAAACTGTGATTTAATGAGTGCCGAATTTATATCTGTGATTTAATGAGTTCTGAATTTTATAACTGTGAGTTAATGAGTACTTAATTTGTGTTGCTGTGAGATTTAACGCATATTTACTGAGTTACTGATACAATGTTTAAGAACGCGATAAAAGATGATCTTCGGCTTGTTGCCGTAAATCTAAATGAAGCAGTAACGGACAAAATGTCTGTGATCGAGTTGACAAATATGATAAAGCGTTCTGAGAAATTTAAAAATGATCCTGATTATGTTGAGGATGTAATTACAGAGATTGTGGATACTAGAAAATCAGAAGAGCAGAGAGAGTTAGATTTAAAAAATAAAGAGATAGAGTTTGAAAAACTTAAGCTGGAAAAAACACGAGCCGAGCTAGAATTGGCTAAAATTCGAGCTGAATCGAGAGAGATTTCCCCGGAAAAAGAAAATCCGGTTGAGAAAGGTGAATCTTTAGAGTCGCTTGTGAAAGGTGTTCGAACTTTAACTTTAAGAGTTCCTAGCAAACCCGAAGGATGGGTGCTATATTTTGCATCGTTAGAGAGAGCTTTTCACACGAAAAACGTGCCAGAAAAGTTCAAAGCTGAGATTCTCATAAATTTGCTTGGTGAGAAGGCCTCAAATGTGCTGACATACATCAAAGATGATGAGCTTTGCGACTATTCAAAAGTCAAAACAATCGTCTTACGGGAATTCGAACCGTCGCCGCAAGATGTTTTAGACCAATTCAGAAAGGCAGTACGTCAGACAAATGAGACGCATTTACAATTTACATCACGACTAACAACTAGTCTTGATTACTACCTAAAATTGAGAAAAGTGACAGATTTCGAAACATTAAAAAAACTCTTGATTTCCGATAAACTATTTCAAACATTAGACAAAGAGACTGCTTCTTTTATAAGCGTAAGGCAGGCTGAAACGTGGTTTCACCCGATTCAGATGTCCAAGGAGATTGACGTATATTTTGCTTCACGAGGAAAAACCATGACCATAAATTCCAGTTATCAGAAAAATTCATATTCGAGAAATGTGTCTAAATCATTTTTATCTGAAGTTAAACATTCACAATGCATATTATATTGCGAGGAAAAAATTAATCATGTTGTATCTAAATGCCCAAAGTACAAAGCATTATCTATCAATGAAAGAATTGAGGTAGTGAAGAGAAATCGTCTATGTTTCAACTGTCTAGGATATCACAAGAAATCAGTTTTGAGTCAAAAAGTTCATGTTACTTTTGTGGAAAAAAGCATCACTCTTCGCTATGCTATGCGAAAAGGGAAATTGTCCTTGAATATCACCCTCCTGAGAGAGCATCTTCGGTTACGAGTCAACCCGTCCTTTCTCCCAATGCAGAGGTCTTTGAACCCAGACATCCCTTATCAGCGGCAACAGATAGGGTCGGGTCGTCCTTCCAGAGTACTAGTCAAAGCAATAATCCAGTTCTTTCTGTGCGAGGGATAAATAAATGTAAAACCGTTTTGCTCAGTACTGTGAATTGTTTGTTGAGGGACAATCGAGGAAAATTATACAATGCACGAGCAGTTTTAGATCCAGGGGCCATGAATTCATTCATGACCATAGACTGTGCGAATAGTCTCGGTTTAAAAAGAGATAGAACCAATATGACAGTTTGCGGGATAGTAGATACCTCCACCACAATTAAATATGTGGTTAGTACAACAATTTCCAATTTTGAGGGAAATTTTGAAAGAGAATTAGAATTTTTAGTTGTATCCAGAATTACAGATTTCTTGCCGTCAATAATCCTTAAGGTAAATGTGCCAGAATTAAGCTATGTAAAACTAGCGGATGAAAACTTTAATGTGCCAGGTCGCGTAGATCTGCTTTTGAGCGCTGAAATCTTTTATGAGCTCTTACAGCCAGGTCAGATTTATCCTGCTAATAGTAATTTGATTCTACAAAATTCAGTTTTTGGATATGTAGTTAGTGGGAGCATACCCATAGCAAGTGAGTGAAATGTACATTGTGGGTTCATTGGGGATAATACTGGTTTAAACGAAGCTTTAGAGAAATTTTGGGAAATAGAAAATGTGGAGATGGAAGTACCCAAAAATAAAGAAGCATTAATTTGTGACGAGCATTTTGAGAAAAACGTTAAGAGAGATAGTACGGGGAGATATATAGTAAAAATGCCATTAAAAGAAGATCCAATGAGTTTAGGAAAATCCAGAGATATTGCCATTAAAAAATTAAATTCGCTGTGGAGTCGCTTTTTAAGAGAGCCTGAGTATTTAGAATTATATAGGGAATTTATGCGCGAATATAAGGAATTGGGTCACATGAAGGAAATTTCTGAGTGTGAGGAAGAAGTGGGAACATATTATATACCCCATTTAGGAGTCTATCGCCCTGATAAAAGTACGACAAAACTTCGTGTAGTTTTTAAAGCTTCGTCACGAACAACCGTAGGTAAATCACTTAACTCCTTGCAATATAACGGTTGGGTTAGTCAGGAAGACCTTTTTTCAATAATGGTGAGGTTTCGTAAGCACATTTATGCTTTCGTGGCTGATATTAAGCAAATGTATAGGATGATTTTAATTGACCCCAGCCAAACTAAACTTCTGAGAATTCTTTGGAAAGAGGGAATGAATGAGCCAGTTAAGACTTATAAGCTCAAAACAGTGACGTATGGCACAGTAAGCGCACCTCATGTCGCTACCAGAGTGTTACTTCAGTTATCCAGAGATGAATATGAGAATTATCCTTTATCGTAGCCAGTTTTAGAGAGGGATTTCTACATGGACGATGTCCTGAGTGGTGCCGACACTCTGAGCGAAGCAAAGGAACTTCAATCGGAGTTAATAGGGGCTCTCAAGAGCGGAGGCATGATGCTACACAAGTGGTGTAGTAATAACCCTGAATTAAAAACAGGGATTGACAGTGACTACAATTTTCAAGAAGAAACAAAGGCGCTAGGTGTTTCGTGGAAACCTAGCATTGACCACTTTACTTTCCAAATTCAGCTGGAAAACGTGGTTCCGCCTACGAAGAGATCAGTGCTTTCCACAATTGCGCGAGCTTTTGACCCCCTTGGACTCTTAGGTCCGGTGGTGGCGAGAGCAAAGATCTTTTTACAAAAACTGTGGTGCTTGAATTTAGACTGGAGCGATCCGCTTCCTGACACGGAAGCGCAACAGTGGAAAGATTTCATTGAATCCTTGCCAGCAATAAATAATGTGAGTGTTAAGAGGTGTATACTGATAGAAAATTTAGTGCATATTGAGCTTCACGGAATTGCAGATGCGTCCGAGTCTACATATGGATGCGTCATTTACTGCAAATCAACGTCAGAAAATGGTAATTTCGAAGTGAACTTGGTTTGTAGCAAGTCACGTGTGTCGCCTCTTAAACGGGCTACAATACCAAGGTTAGAGTTATGTGCAGCAGTTCTGTTATCATCGTTGATAACCAAAGTGAAGAGTCCCTTACAATTTAAGGCAAGTGATATCTATCTGTGGAGTGATTCCATGATTGTACTTTCATGGATACGAAAAGAGCCCTATTTACTAAAAACGTTCGTGGCAAACCGTGTAGCCAAAATACAAGACCTGACAGCAGTGCAACAGTGGCGTCAAGTGTTTTCCGAGAACAATCCAGCGGACCTTATCTCGAGAGGAATGAATCCTGAGAAACTGGCTACGAGTGAACTGTGGTTCGAGGACCCTACTTTCCTGACTGACCGAGAGTATCCCGAACGTGAAATTCCTACATCAGTCATACGAGACGAGTTCACGTCTGAACTCAAACATTCAAAACAAAGTGACTTACATGTGCTTACTGTAACTTCTAACGCATTTCAACAAGAGTTATTTAGTATTAGTAACAGTTACACTAAATCCAATGCTGTTGTGTATTATGTAACTAGAGGGTACACTACAAAGTTTTTTGTTGACCCTATTTTTTGTTGACCCTACAAACCCTTTAGTTCTAAAGACTAGATCACGAGCACAAAATGCTCGCAATGAATGTGTAAAATTTGAGAAAAATTTCAATAAGAGAAAAAAGGAAAACTGTTTAACTGAGAAAAATATGATTAGTGTGTTTTAGATTACTCAAGGGTCGAACTTTTATTCATTGTGTTGTTAACAATTCTTTTGAAAAATAATGAGTGTTTTTAAAATATTTTCCATATAGGTATATTCATGTGTAATACTTTGTGCTGTTATTGTTTAATTAACTCTTCTCTCGTATACTTAGTTAATATTGGTTAGACTTTAACTGTCTTTTTATCATTAAGGGTAAATTTCACTAGTTTATCAATTCTCAAAAAATTAGTGTTTGGTAGAATAATTAATTGAGCAGATACTCGCTTGTCCAACTAGAAAAGAATGACAAAAGTAATTCAAATTTTTTGGAGGAAATGGCAGGTACTGTATCTTAATAATCTGCAACAGAGGTCCAAGTGGATGGTGGAGAAAAATAATGTGAAAATCAATGAGCTAGTGCTTCTCAAGGATGAAAATCTACCTTCTCAAAAATGGGCATTAGGTAGAATAATTGAGCTCTAATTTAGTGATGACAAACAGGTCAGAGTTGTTAAGGTGAATACTCAGTCTGGAATCTTTAAAAGGCCTATTACTAAAATCTGTATTTTACCTGTTAATATGTAATCTTTATATTAGTATTTTTTGTTATGTGTAATTTAATGTTTTCATATACTTGCGCTTATTTAATATATTTTTTTATTATTTATGTAATGATTATATAATTAAATGGTTGAATGTTACCATTGCAACGTGGGGTGGAATGTTCTGAACCAACCCCCCCAGCGCTGTTGCAGCAGCGCACCCCTTTTAAAAAGGGTGTTTGTTTATCAGAGTTCATCGAGAGACCCCTTCGGGAGAGACGTGTTTTGCGGTGCTTGTGACCGCGTAACCGATGGGTCTGAGTCCGTTGTTGAGATATGTAATAAATTGAGTTTAAACAGTCCATGAGTGTATACTTTGTGTGGTGTCCTGAGCTATCGACGACAATATGCATCCAGAATAAGTCGAGCTACTATCAAGAAACTTGGCAGGAATGTAGTCTGGAAAGATATATGCAAATTATTAAAATTTCGACGCCAATAAGACAAGGGTAAGTGTGCTATGCGCATATGAGATGCGCAGCTGAGAGAGTTTAAAAGCATGATTGCTTGTGCTATAAGGTTATTCAAACTAATCTGTCGAATTCGATGAACGGTATTGTGATTAGAGATGCCTCTGAGACGTAACCGGCGACAATACAAAAATTGTCGGACTTTTAGAGTAGGCGTATAGTAGGCTTAAGAGAAGAAGGTTGGTTGAACAGGCTTAACAGCCACCACCTCGGTCGGAGCGATATAGTAGTTGCTCGGTGTTGGCAACAATGGATCACGGAAGGGATAGTTTACCGTCGTGGAGGGTCAGGGCGTCCCAGGAACACAAATGCGCGTGAGGATCGCGCAATCATTAGAACGACCACGTCCGCACCAACAACTTCGCTAGAATCGGTTCGACGCCATTTACCAACTTCCAGACTTCCGGTGGTATCAAGGGAAACCATTCGGAGACGACTGGCCGACGCAAGTATAAGGAGCCGACGTCCATTAAGGCGCCTACCACTCACCCCACATCATAGGCAGTGTCGATTGGATTTTTGCCGACCTTAGGCAAAATGGTGTGTGACCGAGTGCAGGCTTGTGATCTTCAGCGATGAATCCCGATTCAGTCACAATGTGGATGATCAGCGTATACTCGTGTGGAGCCGGCCAGGCCACCTGTGCAATCCGGCGTTTGTTGTCGAGAGGCAGACGGCGATTTCACAAGGTGTGAAAGTGTGGGGACAGATTTGTTGGGGCACACGATCAAATCTAGTCGTCCTTCAACGCACTTTCATGGCACGCAGTTACGTGGACGAGATCTTAACGCCATTGTACTGGCTATGCTATCAAGTCGCCCAGGTGCCATTTATCAGCGTGACAACGATCGTCCACGTACTGCGCGACTCTCCCAACAATGTCTTCAAGGATATGTAGTACTGCCATGGCTTGCCAGGTTACAAGACCTCTTGCCAATGGATCACGTCTGGGACGTGCTTGGAAGGCAACTGCAGCCGTCCCGGAATACTGGTGAATTAACTGCCCAGTTGCAAAGATTATGGCATGATCTTCCGCAGGAGGTCATAAGTCACCTCATTAATTCGATGTCACGCCGTGTTTCGGGTTGTATAGCTGCCACAGGTGGATTTACTACTTACTGATTTGTAACATTTTTCATGCCATATCTTCTTAATAAAACGGTCTGTTCTACTGAATTTGTAATCGTTTGCTTATCTCCTCATACACTACATACATGTTAAGTTTCGTGATAGTAGCTCGTTTCCTTCTGGGTGCCAATATTTTTTGTGACAGAGTATATATACGAGTATATATATATATATATATATATATATATATATATATATATATATATATATATATATATATATATATATATATATATATATATATATATATATGTATGTATATATATATATATATATATATGTATGTATGTATGTATGTATGTATGTATATATATGTATGTATATATATATATATATATATATATATATATATATATATATATATATATGTATGTATGTATGTATGTATGTATATATATATATATATATATATATATATATATATATATATATATATATATATATATATACACGTCGGCGTTCATGGTACCCGGTACAGAAAGCAATTGGCCAAGGTCTAACCAAGAAAAACAACCCCACACTAAAATGGACTCTCCTCCGAACTTCACTGTTGGAACAACGCAGTCTGAATGTAACTGTTCTCCGGGGTGTCCCGACACCCGAATACTTTCACTGGACTGGAAGAACCGAGAATAACTGAATCGACTGAATACCGAGACTCATCACTGCAAAGATGAGGTTTCCATTCTTCAATGGTCCAGTCACGACGGGCGACATACCAGGGTAAACGATGTCTCTCTTTAACAGATATAATCAATGGGACATCTAGGGAAATTTGTTTACAGTTGTAACGCCGTCTTGCTTCCATCGCTTGATAACATACGCTACACTCGATTTTGGGATATCCAGTTGGGATGCAATAGCTCGCACAGAAAGATGACACAAAATTGCATCCTATAATAAGCCCGATTTGTAACACGGGAAGTTGAGGTCCACGAGGCATAGCTCCACTAGAGTGAATGAATAGTTAATGGAAAATAAGCTTCTTTTCTTTAGCGATTCGCTTCACAGGATACCATTCGGTGAAACTAGTATTTGTATATTTGCCGATTTTCTTCTGTGTTGAAATAGTTTTGTCCCTATATATATATATATACATAAAATTTATTCTTTTAATGTTCCCTACCTCCCGTTTAAATTCGTAAAGAGAATTCTGAAGCACTCTGTATTTCGAAAGTATTTTTGATAAAAAGGTTCTATTCCTTTCAAAGTACGAGTTAATTTGCAAGTATGCAAACGTCAATATGTCATATTAACAGAAGTTAAAGTATCTAATATGGTTATACAGATGTGATTTTTAAAAATGAAACACATGATCCGAAACGTTACTAGAAAACTAGAAATGTAATCAAAATTCAAACCATTTCTCGACTCCAAATCATAGAGGATTTTTTTTGACTGGGAATAGAAAAACGAGCCATATACTTTTGAAAGACGCCCTCCAGTGTATTGCATTCCACTGCACATGTGTCATAGAGGCATTAAGATATTCTTTAATAAAATTCTTAATTTAAATATTCAAAATATAGCGTTTAAATCTTTTCCCTGTTGTCTTTTTACTCTATTAAAACAAACAAACAAACTTACTCTATACATGTGTTCTCGAGACTACAGAATTATATTAATTTCACTTCTCGTACTGAATTCAAAACATTTTGTTAGAAATTAGCAACTTATATAAGTTTTGTTTATATTATTATAACTAATCGTTTCTTATATTTAACTATTGTTTATATAAGAGAATTTATAATTATCTGTACAGCATCTTAACACCATAGCGATCATAGGGATACAACACCAGCATCATAAATTATTTAACTTTAAAGTTTATGACTTTCAGCCACATAGATTTGCTTGTTTTCAAATAATAATTAAAATAACATTTTAAAATAACCTAATGACATAAAATTGCATCCTATGATGAGCCCGATTTGTAACACAGGAAGTTGAGGTCCACGAGGCATAGCTCCACTAGAGTGAATGAATAGTTAATGGAAAATAAGCTTCTTTTATAAAGGAATATAGCGTAATACATGGATTTTAATTTTTAAAAACCCGATGAAGGTGAATGTGCACATTCACAAGTAATTCACTTTGGGTAAATAAATGTACTCGTTAACATCAGTACTACTGTTTGTTCCTTGTTCTTAAACATTTGATCGACATGCTGAAGTTTACGTGGATTTGTTGTAATTATTTATTTACAAACTTGCTATTTAAATAAACAAAACAAGCAGGTTAAAAGAGAAACCCGCAGTTTGCATTATTTATGTTTGAAAGGTCACTCAGATTTCAACTCATACACCGGGAGATTTAAAGTGGTGTTATAATCTAGATATTTAAAGGAGTGGGAGGCAATTTTTTTGAGGGATGAATTTCGTCATCCCATTTTTCCAACTTGATGGATGTGTTTCGAAGAGACTGTTGCCATAAGACCTTATTTTTGGAATTGCCAGCTTTCATAGTGCCGTTGCTACGGCTTTTGGTTGTCCAGAGTCTCTTAAGTTTTGCACCATTGGATCTTGAAATGATATAGAGTTCGGAGAGTTTGTATGTATCCTATATTATTGTAGTTCTTTCCCCCTTTACAATGTCTAGTTCATAATAAGTAATAAAATTATAACTTCCTCAGGACATTTTTTTGTGTGAGAGCATGTCGAAATGGATTTCCTGTTACATATTATATAGAGTATGAGTAGGAAAATAAAAAATACATATCTTATCATATTTTAAATCTTCGTAGGTCACAGCGGGTTGAACACAAATAAGAATTGATCTTGTCATAAAGTTCTCAATTATGCTATGAATTAGTTTGTAAAATAATCTGTTTCGAAAACATCAAAATATATTTAGAATTCATAATAGTAGTTAGCAAAATTTTAGAAGGGGAATCATACGTCAAAGTGTGATTTGGAATCCTATAATTTTGTGTTTATAGAAGCAGATTCTTTTTATGGTAAAAATAAAAGTTTGCTGTAGTGGTATGACTTTGCCATTCCATCACCGAGCCTTTGCATGAACGCTTAGGTTGTAGTCATATCTCCGTTACATAAATTTAACTACTGTAAGTCATCAGTCCTGTAAAGGACTGATTAAATGGGTTCTAGAAGACGTCAGTTTCCTGGTATTCAAATGGGTAAGTACATAAATGTAAAAGTTACACGTAACAGGGAAATCTTTAAGGAAAATTTAGTCCACTACCTTGATTTAGAAAGGCCATATGGACATTACTTGTAAAAATAGGAAAAAAAATATTGAATTTGATCCTTATCAAATAAACTGCTTTAAATTTCACCATATCCCTTGCAAAATCAACGATATATATATATATATATGTGTGTGTTTGTGTGTGTATGTATGTGTGTGTGTGTGTGTGTGTTTGTTTGTGTGTGTATGTATGTGTGTGTGTGTGTGTATGTGTGTGTGTGTGTATGTATGTATGTGTGTGTATGTCTGTCTGTGTCTGTCTGTCTGTCTGTGTGTTCATATGTCGATAAGATACTCAATCAAAAATGGAACTATAAAAAATTAAACCATTTGAAAAAATGTAGACAAATTGTAGCCGTTAAAATAATAGTAAGTTGGAACTAAGCCGGTAATTTAAAAAATATTCAAAAAACATACAATATATCATTTTTAGGTTTATTTAAAGAGAGGAGGGTGAAGCATTATTTGAATGTAAAATGACAAAGAATTAATCTTTATGCAACTGCAAGTATATTTTTAATTTGAAAAGAATTCGTAGCACATTTGATGCTAGGAGCATTAAATATATAGACTTTAACGCAGGTGTTTTTGACTTTCAATAATTTTATCCCTGCATTTTTAATTGAAAATACATCCTTTTCTTTGCGTCTCCGTTCTTTTCAAGAGGAAAAATTTACAATGCACTTAAAAATACATCAAAGGATTTACTTTAATCCCTCTTTCTTTCAACACCTACAAAAAAAAACCTGAGAATGTTCTGGAGTTATTTTGGGTGCAGCAGTGATTTTTTTTTTTCGCATATATTGCTGAAAACTTCAATTTCTACGCAGTAATTAAAAAAAATAAAGAAAATTTAAAATCTGCATTTTAAAAAAAACTTTAGTTGTGACTATTAAAATTATAGTTTATTTTAATTGTAGGTTTTTTGCTTATATTATAGAACATTTGATGGCTTGTGTTAAGAATATAGTGCAAAAAAGAAAACGCGAATTTATCAGAAAAACAATTTTTGTGTTTCTTTATCATCTATGAATGGTAGAAAAATATCTGGATTGGGAATTTTAGAAAAAATTCTAATGCATTTTTCCATATAACTTTTATCATATTTTCCTGCAGTAAGAGAAAGAACATAGAAGTATATTATATTCTCAATACTACATACACGTTACAAGCCCGAAGTAGCCTAGTGGTATTTCGTTGGGCACGGAACTGGGGGTGTTAACCCCTTCCTTCTAGCTCCCGTCAGATATACTGGGTGAGGTTTCGTCTTCTATTTCTCGTGCCAGTGATATTTCCGGGCTGGAGTGTTTAAAAGTAACGCACCAAAAATATTAAAACAATCCATTTCATTTACCCGAAAAGAAATTTATTTCTTATTTTACATACCAGATGGCAGCACTATTTATAATGTAATTGGGGATTTTTTTTTTAAAGTTAGGTGTGACAGATCAAGAAATAAATGAAATCCTCCGAAAAAACAGGCACTTTTACTACCGTTTTCTTGAAAATTACGTGACCGTTAAGGGGTTAAATCCGTAGTCCGGATGTTAGGACGTTAAATCTCGTATGTGTTAAATTCGTAGCCCGGAATGTCCTTCCAAGGGTCAGAGAAGGTGGGGTAATCTACGACTCCCCCTCCCCCCCAGATGTTATCTATGGAAGCAGCTTGGTCAAAATTGACGCTGCACCAGGGAGTTATTTTGATTCACTTATACGGACCCCCATTAAAAGCAAACAACGATTCTCGTAGATTATGCGCAAATGTCTTCAATCAGAAGTGCCCCGCATTGGCAAACAACATACATGTTAAAAAGAGCCCTTAAAAGCAGTATAACGAAATGCGTTAAACTCCGTGTTTAGAGTTAAGATACCAAGGAAATTACTCAAGATTTGGTAACGATGTAAAAATTTTAAAATGAAACACAGAACAGCACTCTGCTTTATAAACTTTTAGCAACTGTATTCTAGTAATAGCATTTAATACTTCAAAATATTTAAATTATTTATGATTGATCTAAATTTCTTCGATGTCAAAATTTCCACTATGTATAATAAGATCTTTACAAAGGGACTTTGACGCTACAAACGCTGGAACATTAGACATTAAACGCCCTGTTTAGAACTGAGATAGCACAGAACCTTCTAAATTTCCGGAAACGGGGTGAAAAAATTACAATGAAGCACAGAACAGCACTCTGTTTTAGAAAATTTTAGCAACTGCTGTCTAGTAATTGTTTTCTAGTTTATAATTATTTTTTATTGATCTAAATTCTGCCTAGGGGAAGTTTCAACTATATATAATAGGTTCGAAACCAGTTTTAACTTTTAGCGTATCAAAATGTGTTATTTCTGTAAATAGGTATCTTTCGTTGCCGTGATCAAATGAAAATTAACAGTTCAGATACATAAAGATTATGAATAGTTAATTCTCGTTTGAACAGAGTGCAACTGCCAGTTAAAAGCATTCCACCCTTCAAACATTTGAAATTAAGTTGAGATTTGGACAGTACATAAAGAAACCTTCTAATATCTCAGTCGAAGCAGCGCTAATCTGCTGTAAGTTGTTGCTTGGGGCTTAGGCCGTCAAAATATTCCCAATATCTTAAATGATTTCTTGCAAAAGGACTCAATTTGGCGTTAAATGATAATATACTGAACCAAGCATTACGTTGAGCTATACACACCATAGGTATATTGCTATGTTTATGCGGTACACATACCGTTATTATAGCCGTATTTCCTTCCAATAGCTGAACACAATACTAATTCCTTTCCGAATCTAGCTTCAGATAATATTCCACTCTAGTAAACAGTAATATTGAGAGACACACTCTATAACTGTAACGCTATGTACGGGCGTTACACATAACCGTTCAAAGTAATATTGAGAGACACATTCTATAACTGTAACGCTATGTACAGGCGTTACACATAACATTCCATTGTCAGATAAGAATTCTAGAATTCGTCCTAAATATAGTTTAATGGTGGCGACTAAGTTGTAACGCAACGTTGTAATATAATCCTCATGTCTAGAATTACATTACAAGTGCACCCATGTTTCTTGATGAACGCTCATTTGGAATGCTCGGCTCAAAATGCATTAGTAGCCATCCATCTTCAGTCAGTTCATTGTGACCTGCATTGACTTGTGATATAAAGAAGGAGACTGCAAAGTAACGCAACACTGCAATGTAATGCTTGTGCCGAGCATTACATTACAAATGCATGCATCGCGTGTGCTCGTTGTGAATGCGCGACTCGAAAGGTCTTTCGGTGAGTTCTGTGTGACCTGCACGGACTTGTGATGCAACTTTCAAAGGGATTCGTGAAAAAGTTCGACAGTCTGTTGGTGCTCGATTGCTTGACGAGAGGCTCGGCGCTTTCAAGCACTGACTACAGTATGGTCGTGTTACATTGTATTACATTACAACATTTATTTACAAGTGCGTCGCCACCTTAAAGGTTTACACTACAGCTTTGACGCTATGTTCACATAGAATCAACTAGGTATCGGCTAATAGATAACAGCTTGAGAGCTTGAAGGCTTGGCTTGATAGGTGGTAATAATACCAAATGTTTCGATTCACATAAAATGTAGCTTATTGTTTTTGGATTTCTTCAAGGCAGTGCGAGAGAAGATAAGAGAGAAAAAAATATTAAGTATTAAATGATACTAACTCATCTACATTTCCTTAGAAGTAAATTAAAAATGAAGTCGAAAAATTTTTTTTCATAGGTGTTGATGATAAATTGATAGTTTTCAATACACCTGTGAATAGCTCAGAAACAGTTGTCAAAATGGCAAGAAACTTCTTTTTCCTAGGCAATAACGTATAGCATAGTAGGTATAATGAAAATGAATTTACCTGATTAGAAAAATTGAATCTGCGACGTATCGCATTCAATAAATTCATATGCATCTGTCAGGGGTATGTTTAGGTCTACAATCGTTATTTTCCCCTAAAATTTCTCAGTTATAATTTTCTGAGTAGTAAAATTTGAGCACTATAGCTGGCTGGTATATGACACCACATAACTTACACAATTGGGCAAGCACTTTAAAGTCTCCAAAATCACAAAAGTGACTCACATTTCGTTATCTTGTTGTTGTTCCTAATCCTACATTTAGCCCAGCTCTAGCTAGACCAATTCCAAGAGCACATGCACCTCCATAAAATTTACGACCATTAATGGATCAGCATTAACCTTTTACATGACAATGTTCCTTTTTTGGAACATCATGTTTAATATTTTTTTAAAAAATAAACTGTGATATCTGTCAGTTTGAAAAAATTTCCGTTTATTATAAAAGGTCTGATTGATTTTTTGACATACAATTTATCTTTCAAATATGAATATTTAATCGTAGAAAAATTTCTATAAATCTGCTTTTTTTACAATTTTTGCAGTACATAAGAAAAGAAAAATTATAAAATTCCTAAAAATTCAAATCGAACCAAAAATGTCCTCATTGTACTTGCAAAGGACAAGTTTAATGAGTTAATAAAAGAAATTAAAATAATAACAAAAAATATTTCCTCAAGATTGCGTAAAAATGCAATGTTCCAAAAAAGGAACATTGGCGTGTAACGATATACAAAATCAGGGATATCACACGTCTGATTCTGCCGTCTGATTACTTAGAAAATTTAGCCGAACTTACAAAGCTGTATGCCCTACAGATAGAAGACTCTCTGGACGTCGACACAAATGACATTTGGCAGTTTCTTGGATTGCTTTTATTTAGTGGATACCACTCAGTACCTGATGACAATACATATTGGAGCTCTCAGGAAGATTTGCATATCCGAATTGTTTGCAATATAATGCCCAGAAATAAATTTCGGATGTTAAAAAAGTATTTCCATATTGTTGATAACAGTAAATTGGAACCAGGTGATAAATTAGGAAAAATCTTTCCCTTTTATGAAGAGATTGGAAAAAAACTTGTTAATTTGGATTTTTTCATGAAAATATGGGTATCGATGAATCCATGGTTCCGTATTAGGACATCATTCGGCTAAGATGAAAGAAACTGCTAAACTGCTAAAAAGGATTACAAAAAATTGGTTTTTTAGAATGTTTTATATTTTTTGTGCTACTGGTTAAAATCCCACTCGCCTTCTAAAGGATAAAATATTTTATTTTTTATTGGTAAGGTATTTTACATTTTAAATATCGCATTTATTCATATTATGTATATTATTAGTCAAATTTGTGTAAGTGTAAAATTGTTTTTATTGTTTCTTTATACTTTTTTCTTTGCATTTCTTATAAAATATTACGCTAATTAAAAATTATGTAATTTTTTTTAATAAGTTTTACTTAAATTTTACTAATTTCACATCAAATTGTTCAGTAAACCATTATTACAACATAAAATTTTAAAAGATTCATCATACAACACTTTGTTTTCATGAAGCGAAAATAAAGAGAAAAGATAGAGTTACATGCCAATGTTCCAAAAATGGAACATCCGGGAAATCCTAGACAGAAAATTTTTATGACAAATTTTTTGTTTTATAGTCTTTATTTTTGTATTCTAATGTGAATTTTATGAATTAGTTGTGTCTTTTATTCCTGTATCATAGTGCGGCATGTAAAAGGTTTTAAAATCGTTTACTGTAAACCACAGAAAATCAAGGAGATGGACGGGAGAGGCCTGAACTATATTGCTCTTGCTGCATATCAAGAACTTCGCGCACTCAATCAAAAGTAAAACTCTTCAAGTGTCCACTAGTGAACCTTGAGGTGGTAGTCTGCAAGTTCAAAGCGTCTTCAGAACATGGTCTGCACTATCATATTATGAAGTGGAGAAAATTCTCCAAGATTTCTCATCTGAGATCCTTCTAAAAGAGAATATCTCGAGACACTATATATATATATATATATATATATATATATATATATAAACACTGCTCAAAAAATTAGGGGAGCAGGCAAAGGAGTTAAAAAAAATCGTGCGAGACAGCCATGTATTGGCATAAAATGGATAGTACACGCATATCAATGCGTAATACAGAAAAAAGATGTAAAAAAATGTGTAATTAAGCTTTAATTCTTTGAAAATATGGAAAAAACATGAAAAGATGATTTAGGGCAACAATTTGGTTACATGTAAACGATAGAAAAAAAGGATTATTTAGAAATGATTCAAGATTTTTAATATGGCGTGTGGTCTCCTGGAACAGCTAAGACTGCTGCACACCTGTTTTCCAGAGATGCGAGGATGTTATCGATAAGACTTTAAGGAATATTGTTCCACTCCTCAAGAAGTGCAATCTCTAAGTCTCGGAGAGTAAAAGGAGGCCTTTGTCTCGCAGCAATGCGTCATCCGAACATGTCCCATACATGCTCGATTGGATTCAGGTCAGGAGAGCACGCTGGTCATTCCATACGCTGTATTGTTTCAACTTGAAGTATGTTCTCCACAAGACGAGCTGTATGCGGTCTGGCATTATCATGCTGGAAAACAAAGGAATCTCCAACTTTCTGCAGCGTAAGGTATGACATGAGGTCTCAGTATCTCGTAGCAATGCGTCATCCGAACATGTCCCATACATGCTCGATTGGATTCAGGTCAGGAGAGCACGCTGGTCATTCCATACGCTGTATTGTTTCAACTTGAAGTATGTTCTCCACAAGACGAGCTGTATGCGGTCTGGCATTATCATGCTGGAAAACAAAGGAATCTCCAACTTTCTGCAGCGTAAGGTATGACATGAGGTCTCAGTATCTCGTCTGCATACCTTCGGGCCGTCAAAGTACCATTCCGAATGATATGCAGGTCCGTACGTCCACCTATGCTGATTCCACCTCATACCATAAAACCCGCTCGTCTGTATTGTGACCTTTCACGAACGAATGTGGGGTTATTTCAAGTGCCCCTTTCCCTCCATACCAAAACACGTCGGGTGTCACACTCCAGACTGAATCGGGACTCGTCTGTAAACAGCACTTGGCTCTAATCATGTTGCCCCGGGACCGTGCACCGGGCCGCACGGTGGCATGCGGACGGGATGCAGATCATTGGCCTACGTGCATAGAGACCTCCCTGATGAAGCCTATTACGTACTGTTTCGCTGGACACCCTACGTCATGTTGCCAAGAGCAACTGTATTTGCAGCTGAATAGCATTGTCTGTTCTGTTTCGACGAGCTGTTAACAGTATATACCGGTCATTAGTTGCTGTAGTGGCGCGTGGCCAACCTTGCCCTGGTCGACGTCTAACATTCCCTGTTTCTTGGAATCGATTGCACAGCCTTGCAACGACACTTCTGGCGACTCCAACAGCGTCCGCGACACTACGTTGTGTTTTCCCGGATTGAAGTCTGCGTATAATACGTCATGCCGTGGATTCCGGTAAATCACGTTGTTGAGACATTTTCAAGTCACCTTTTCTCAAAAAGAATAACTGAACAATCGAATTCCACAGTTAAGGCAGTGAAACAGACGTTACTGTAACATCCCGATTTCCGCTTTTATGTTGTTTTTCTGGTTTTTGACGTCATGAACTTTGATTTGCATATGAAGTTTTCTTCTTGTGTTTCCGGATAGGCTTTAAATTATGGATGATTTATTTTATATTACTTATCAGTGTAAGTATTTGCGTAATTTCGTTAAAACCATGTGCTCCCCTGATTGTTTTGAGCAGTATATATATATATATATATATATATATATATATTCATTCATTCACTTATTTTACATATATAAAAATATTTTTTTATCCATACTGTGTAATTCTTTTAGAAAATCGTTTCTTGAAATCCTTATATTTTTTTAATATAAAGTTTAAAGTATCATGCGTACTTCGTGATTTCTTGAACAAACAAAACGATGAATGCTTTTGTGTATCGATTAGACAGATCTTCAAAGCTTCTTATATAAAATATACTATGTTTATACCAAAATATTCTTTCCTATGTATCCATCAATTTCCGTTAAGAGCCAAATAATGTACCTTAGAATTTTGCTAATCCTCGACTTTTGTGTCGTAAATTGGACTTTTTCGAGTATTTTAAATCCATTTTTTCTTTCAATAGTTTAAAGCTCAGTTATCTAGGAAATGCAGTTTTTTTAGAAGGCAGAAATACAAATATTTCAGTTTTAGTTTTATGTTACAGAGAAATAAAGAACAACTTTCTTCTGAAAAAGCCTGTCAAATAAATCTATTGAAATATTGCGTCTGCAGAATCATTTAATAATTTCATATCAGGTAATGGAATAAAATTTACCCGTATTTATATATATATATATATATATATATATATGTGTGTGTGTGTGTGTGTGTGTAATACATGTGACGATAATCTGTAAGATCTTTGCCGGGATCTATTATAAAGGTCGTTGATTGGCGAGCCAACAGGCCAGTGAACTTCATATCCTCAGAATACTCCAGGGTTTGCAGTCGGGCAGAGTTTTGGGCAAATGGACGTGGTCGTGGAGGCAGGCACGCGGGAGAGAATAAGTTAAGTTCGACGCCAGAAAGGAAGAGGTCGTCTGGTCGAAACAACGTCTTTATTCTTGGAAATGCTGCTCGACACCTTCACTTGAAATTACATTTACATCAGTTCAACATGTTTCGTTGTTATTGTCCGGAAACTGCCGGGCAAACGGTAAAAATCCCGCAGTGCAATCTACATGTTATTTGTTTGGAAGCGAACGCAAAAAAGGGGCACAGGGACGCCAGACTTTGCGAAAGTACAGCCACGATGAACTTTTTAACTGGCCAAAAAGTAACACCTGACCCAAGCACGTCATATGGGGTGATCGTTTCGAATGTCGTAGGACATTCTCGTTATATAATGGTTATATAAGCTATCCGCGAGTGGACTTCGGGAAAATCTAATAGATTAATTTTGAATATCCAGGTCAAAGTCGAAATGAGAGGCGTTGTTATCTTTCACTAATACAAAATTAATGAAAAGGAAAGGTTATTATTTCATATATATATATATATATATATATATATATATATATATATATATATATATATATATATATATATATATATATATATATATATATATATATATATATATATATATATATCTTGAAGAGTGAAATATAGCATATTCTACACTTGGAGATCTAACTAGAATGTCATTTTACAAGAATTAATGGATCAGGACGCAATCAGATCTATAATAAATTCTGCTGTATCTTTAATAAATATATTTTGTTTCTTATGAAAGATTGAGTACTTGTTCTGGGATATTTTCTCTCTATTGCGGGACTTAAAATTGGTAATTTTTTAAGTCTGTTTATTTCAATACTTCCAGAGTCAAACAAACTCACTTGAGTTTGTCTTGCACTTACAATATGCAAGACAAACGTGACCTGACTTTTAGTAATTTCATACATAACTATATAGACTTCGTGCTAATTTTATAATAGTGTATGAAATTATTAAAAGAACTCAAACAGGATATTTTGCTACAACTTTGCAATAATTTAGCTACGATTTTCGTAATTTTTCCGGATATAAAATTGGTCATTTTTCAAGTTTGTTTATTTGAATAGTTCAAGTGTCAATCCATTGGCCGACCAAAGCTCGAAGTAGTCGTAAATTCTCGATTATTTTGGGCTTTGGACAAACGATTTGGCCAATATTACAAGTCGCCAGTCATTTCGCAAATTGGCCAGACTTCGAGCTTTGGCTGTAACTAACACACACACACACATACACAGTGCGTCAAATAAGTTTTAAGACTGGTCTCAGAGCGCAGGTTGTAATGGTGCTGTGAGTGTAAATGTGCATGTGTCATAACGTCCATCGTCTGCTGGTACACTGTCAACAAGTTGAGCGCATTTCGTTAAGTAGTTGAGAGAAGGCGAGTATTTATTGCAGAAGAGAAATTTTTTCATGTTGATTTTTTAATACGGAGCAAAGAGCTGTAATTAAATTTAACGCAAAACTTGGTAAAAGTGCTTCGGAAACATACCAACTCATGAAGCAAGTTTACGGTGACTGTTATTTAAGTAGATCAAATGTTTTTGTGCGGCACAAATTTTTTTTGGACGGAAGAGATACGGTAGAAGATGATCAGCGTAGTGGAAGACCAATTTCACCTAGGAAACCTGAAGTTATTGAGAAAGTACAAAATTTCGTAACAAACGATTGCTGTGAATGACTGAGAATGATGGAAGACTCTTTAAACATCAAGAAAGAAACAAATCGAACCATCCTGCATGAAGATTTGGGCAAAACAAAAGTGTGTGCTAAATTTATTCCACACACTTTAACCCCTGAAAAAAAGCAATGAGAAGTGCACATTTCAGAGACATCGTTTCAGCCGCTGAAAACGATCCAAACTTCTTGAAGTCCATTGTTACAGGTGATGAAACCTGGTGTTTCCAATATGATCCTGAAACAAAGCGACAAAGTGCGGAAAGGAAGGCACCAAATTCAACAGAAGCCAAAAAAGCAAGAAAAATTCCATCCAAAATCAAAACAATGTCATTACATTCTTCTATATTAAAGGTATTATTCACATAGAATTTGTTCTAACTGGACAAACAATTACAGGTCAATACTACTTAGCTGTTTTAAAGCGTTTGATGGCCAGAATTTGTCGTATTCGTCCAGACTACACAAGGACTGAAAGCAGTTGGTGTTTGTTAACACGACAATGCACCCAGTCACACCTCCCTTATTGTTCGTCGACTTTTGGCAAAAAATAATGTCTGCGTGTTGAACCATCCACCGTATTCACCTGATTTAGCACCCTGTGACTACTCCTTATTCCCAAAACTTAAAATGAAGTTAAAAGGGTGATATTTTGAGGATATTTCGACCATACAAGAAGCATCGACATGTGCTTTGGAGGCCATTCCACAAAGTGATTTACAACAGGCGTTTGATTCATTAATAAATCGCTGTAAAAAGTGTAT
Organism: Dolomedes plantarius; assembly: GCA_907164885.2. Lineage (NCBI taxonomy): Eukaryota > Metazoa > Arthropoda > Arachnida > Araneae > Dolomedidae > Dolomedes > Dolomedes plantarius. Next base: position 134,555,196 of record OU015496.1, read on the forward strand.
TGAAGCCACGGGGTCCTATTTTGAATAAAAAACCAAAACAGGTATTAATTTCTTGTTTCCAACTCTTTTTACAGACCCAGTCTTAAAACTTATTTGACGCACTGTGTACATTTTTACTAATGGATGAAATATATTTTTCGTTTCAAAATATACTATACGCTGGGGACATGTAATTTAGTACCAAAAACTGAGATTTTCGAAAGGAAATATTTCCAGAAAGTATTTTATAATCGTGTAAAGAATGGTACAAACTTCATTCATTAATTTCAGTTTGGTTATAGATAAGACATAGATTTTAGTATACTGAACACTCTTGAAATTAAATTAGCTTTCAGATGGCATTCAAGATAAATGAGATCAGAATAAAATTCCTGCGCTCAAAAATATGCATGAATTACGGCTCAAATGCAAAATCTTCTGAAAATTTCTTGCAGTAATTGAATTTATGGATTTCCAAATAAGATGTATTCAGAAGCTGGGAGCTTTTGTCACGTAGGATTAGACATTAAAAGGTTATTAATGATAATACCCAACAATACGAAAAGTATCATCTGATCCAGCATTTATTCACTCTCCAAATTTTCCGCCCCTATAATACGGAGCGAAACACTGTACGCCGACAAAGTTTTAATAGGTTAACTGCAAAGAAGATTTATTGGGAATGGCTAAATTGAGAAAAGTTTAATGCTTCAGATGTATTAAACGGAATAAGACATGGAATCCGGAGAAAATTAATTCAATGAACTTGCTCAAAGTGAATAGCATTGCGCGGATATAGCCCAAAGTACTTGAAATTATAGGATTATGTGTTGATACAAAAGAAAATGGCTTTATTTGGTTTTTAATACTTATCAGCAAAACTGATGACTTTAATTGCAGAGACGCATTAGTCAAAATCTATTTTTAACTTAAAATTTAAAATTTTTAACGATAATATAATTTTATTCATTCTGTAGAGGAACTACGAGAAATGGGAATTTGGATGACGTTATGAAGAGTCAGCTACTGCTCTGTAATTCACTTACATATGTTAAGACTAGTGGTTTTCCAACAGGGGGCTACTCCCTCTTATTTAAGAACTATTAACCACTGGGGAGGCGTGAATTATATTAAGGGGGGAGAACGGATCGTTTGAAAGTAATATTTGTAGAACACATTTTAACAAGGCTTGAGAAAACGAAAATAAAATTCAGCGATTAGGTATATGACAAGTGTCGTATTTTTATTGATTTTTGATAAATTACTTTATGATCGCAGTAAGATAATGATATAAAACATCATAGAGCTTATGTACTATTAGCGTAAGCACATTTTATAGTTGGCGCTACTAGAATCCCTGTCTTTGTTTCGCAGCCTGGGCCACTCCTGCAGCGCGCTCACAAACTTGAGACTAAGGGCCTGTTCACATAGGAGTCCGTTGCGTTGCGTTAAAGGAGAATGTATGCACTACATGCGTTTCATCCGGTTTGTTGTCCATTTGGGTTTCACACAAGGGTGCGGTCGCCACACATGTGGAATCGTTATTAGACTGCAGATTTTGCGAAATATCCCGACTTGACGAAGTTTCTCGAATTACGGGTTCATCACTTTTGGAACGACACAACAGATAGTTGTGCTTTCTATGGCTTTCTTTTGCTTGGAATGTTTGATTTTTATTTTTTATCAGATAAATTATCACCAGTATTGCGATGAGAAGGTCCAGGGATTGTTAGAGCATTGTCAGAGTTATCTTCACTTTAATTTTCTTCATCCGAATCCAAATTTTATTCATTAGCAGGCAGGTATTCATCCTCACTACTCAAAATCAAATCTTGAGAAACCTTTTTCCGAACCTTCTGAATCCTTTTCAGATAATTGTTTTAAATATTCTAAAGCTTCCTAAACAGCAAGATCACGGCGTGGTGACATTGTTTTTATACATATACTAATTACAGAATAAAAACAACTTCAAAAAGTCTTCTAAATATTCGCAGTAATTTTTCACTGCATTCGAAAGTAGTTCGTGTTTCAAACCTAATATAATGACCTTGACTGAAAAACCTTCACTATTCCCCCTTCTGGTACAGTCCATTTAAGGAATTCTAGGGTGGGGTAGAAGTATTTTACAGTTACAGTTCGAAAAATTGCATCTGTTTTTCGTTATTTGCGTATTAACATTTCTTACGGGTCAAATTGACCCGCTCCGCGGTTCTAGGTATAAGTGTTAATAATCGGAAAAATATTTATGTTACGAATTTTTAAATTTGGTAAATTGTTGTTCACCTTAAAATATTAAAAGTCATAAAAGGAATTGTTTTTTCAATCGATACTTTTCGCGTGGTGATAAATTTAACATTGTTTTGGGTCAAATTGACCCGCTCCGCGGTTCTAGTGTTAACCCATTTAGGACCGCTCCATGTTTCCTTTATTGGAAATGCACCAAACAGTTTTTTAACACTTTTTAGAGCATTAATTACACAAATAAGTTGTTTCCAGAAAATTAAATTTATTTTTACAAGAGTTACAAAATGTTGCGTTTTCGCAACATCAGTCCAAAGCGGTATAAAAATTTTAAAAATATAAAAATTTAAAATAATAAAATTTTTTCAACAAAAATTTAAAATCTTTGAAACATTTCGCATGAAGAGGTACATTACACTTATTACATACAATAATTGTTTAACTTTTACAGTATTTGCATCTTTTTTGTTTATTTTCACTATTTTTAGTAATAATATGGCCCATACGGTCTTTCCGAGTTTTGTTGAGAATTAGATTTTAAATTGAAGATAGTCTTCCAATATGTAAAGTTTCAGGTAAAACAGAATTCATCTGCATTTATTCAAGCCTTTTTATCAAAGATATGGCTCGCTCAAAGATATAGATCTCTGATAATCTAATAAACTTATTTTAGAATTCATTACATCCATGTTGAGTCTCCATTTTCCCCATACAATATGCTCCTTTTTCTTACTATCTTGCTTACTTTTACATTTATTAGAAAAAAAATGTCGATTTCACCTACAATGTCTTTAGGGGATTCGACATTTTCACATAAAATATTATCATCAATAGCTTCTTCATCCATCAAATCATCCGGATCTGGAGGGATAATGACGAATTATGGTTCATCATTAGCTTCTGTTGAGGACGATTCTGAAATATCATCATCATCTAGCCCATGAAAATACTCCAATGTCTCTTCCAATGTCAAAAATCACTTTTTTCTAGAGACAAACTTATCCGAAATGCAAAAAAAAAAAATTTACTGCATGCAAAACTAGGCAGCACTAATAAAACACATTGGAAATAAGTAATACACTTTGGACTGATGTTGCGTTTTCGCAACATTTTAAAAAATATGAATTTAGAAACATAAAAACAAAAATTATAATTTATCTGTTGAAGCCATTTTGTTCTTTAGTCTCTAGTAAAGTCGGAAGAAGCATCAAATCGGAAATTTAACATGTGCTGCTATCTAAGGTTATTATTTGAAATTAGTCATTTTTTTCCATTTCAAAACACCAGAAAAAAACAATTTTTTGCAAGTGCTAAAAGCGGGCAAATGTGGAAACAAAAAATTTATTCTGATCAATTAAAGTATAGAGAATAAAATAAAAATGTTACTTCAGACGTACAAAACTTAGAACATGCATTTAAAAAATACAGAAATTAATGTTCCGTTTTCGCAACGCCAGTCTTAAATGGGTTAAGAATTGTTGCAAATTTATGTTCGACAGCCTTAGGACGATATATATATATATATATATATATATATATATATATATATATATATATATATATTGCCGGGAACTATATATATATATATATATATATATATTTATATATATATATATACATAAATATATATATATATATATATATATATATATATATGCAAGGTCTGACAATAAAGTTCGGTGAATAGTCCTGTAACATTAACGCAGATGAAATATTAACGAAATTTACCTTACTGTACTTCGAAATAGTCACCTCCCATAACTATGCACCGCTGTACATGTTCTGGACTGCAAAAAGTCTTGCTGTACATGTTCTGGAAACTTTGCAAAAAGTCTTCTTTTGGGATGGAGTTTAAAAGTCTCGTCCCGTGTCGTTGGATGTCAGGAATATCGTCAAATCTCTTTCCTTTGAAAGCGAGTTTGAGTTGTGGAAATAGGAAGAAGTCTGGAGGATTGAGATATGGCGAGTATGGTGGATGTTCAATTTGCACCGCCCCCCCTTTTTTGCCGGGAACTGTTTGACGATATTGGGTGTGTAAGGGCGAGCATTGTCGTGACCAAAAAACCATGAACCTTGTTGTGCGTACTGCGGTCGTACCCTGCGTAGACGTTTCATGAAACGGGTCAAAATTTCAATGTACCCTTCAGCATTCATCGCCGTTCCCTCAGGTAGAAATTCCTTGTAGATAATGCCTCGACTATCAAAAAAGGTGATGACCATCGTTTTGATGCGCGATTTTTCTGCTCTGACCTTTTTCCGACGAGATGATACAGGAGAACGAGATTCCATGCTTTACCGTTTCGTTTCAGGGTCGTATCTGAGACACCAGGACTCATCCTCAGTGACAATACAGTTCAAGAAGTTTGGTGTCGCATCCGCCGTTTCGACAAAATCCTGTGAAGCCTCTAAACGTGTCTGCTTGTGATCGTCATCAAAGTGATATGGCACAAGACGACAACACGTTTTTCTCATCCCTAAATTCTCGGTAACGATTTGTCGCATGGAACAAACACACTAAACAAGCACTTTGGCAAACAAGTCTTACACGGAACACAAACGACGCTCAACTGAACAACGGTGGGGGCAGATGGTCAATACCTACCGCTACGCAGGTGCACCGTTTTGTTTCGCCAGTGTTGCCAGATCGACCGTTCTGACTTCATTAACCGAACATTATTGTCAGAGGTTGTATATATATATATATATATATATATATATATATATATATATATATATATATATATATACACTGAAGTGCCACTGAATTAGGGATACCTACCTAGTAACGAGTTGGGCCTCCTCTAGCCTTGGTAACGGCTGCCAACCGACGAGGCATAGATTCAACAAGTATCTGGAAGCGTTCCACGGGAATGGCTTGCCAAATATTTGCTAAAGCTGTCCATAATTCAGTAAGGTTCTTTGGTGCTGTGTGATGGCCTTTCACGCCTTGTTCCAAAATATCTCAAAGATGCTCAATAGGATTTAAGTCTGGGCTTCTAGGTGGCCAATTCATGACGGAGAAGTCAGAGGAATGCTCATCCAACCAGCCAGTAGCCAACCGGGACTTGTGAGAGGTACAGTTGTCTTGCTGGAAAACTTTATTACCGTGCGGATAACAGAACAGCATAAACGGATGGAGGTGATCACCCAGCAACTCTACGTAGCGAATTAAAATTTCAACGCCAATGAGACAAGGGTAAGCTCGGCATGCGCATATGAGATGCGCAGCTGGGAGAGTTTAAAAGCGTGATTTCTTGTGCCATAGAGTTATTCAAACAAATCTGTCGATTTGGATAGACTGTATTGTGACCAGGGATGCCTCTGGAGGCGTAACCGTAGACCGTACGATCAATGTCGGACTTTGAGAGGGGGTGTATAGTAGGCCACAGAGAAGTAGGTTGGCCGAACAGGCGTATCGGCCGCCATTTCGGTCGGATCGATATGGTAGTTGCTCGGTGTTGACAACAATGGATCACGGAAGGGATAGTCTACCGTCGTGGAGGGTCAGGGCGTCCCAGGAACACAAATGCGTGCGAGGATCTCTCAATCATAAGATCGGCCACGTCCGCAACAACAACGTCGCTAGAATCGGTTCGACGCTATTTACCACCTTCCAGTCATCCGGTGGTATCAAGGTAAATTATTCGGAGACGACTGGCCGAAGCACGTATAAGGAGCCGACGTCTATTAAGAAGCCTGCCACGGACCCCACATCATATGCAGTGTCGATTGGATTTTGTCGACCTCGGGCAAATTGGATTGTGACCGACTGGAGGCGTATGATCTTCAGCGATGAATCTCGATTCAGTCTCAATGCTGATGTACAGTGCATACGTGTGTGGAGGCGGCCAGGCCACCGGTCCGATGCGACATTTGTTGTCAAGAGGCATACGATGATTACACAAGGTTTGACAGTGAGGTAAGCAACTTGTTGGGACACACGATCACCTCTAGTCGTCCTTCAATGCACTTTCACGGCTTGTCACTTTTATGTGGACAAGATTTTAACACCAGTTATACTGCCTATGCTATCAAGTCACCCAGGTGTCATTTATCATCAAGACAACGCTCGTCCACATACTGCGCGACTCTCCCAACAATGTTTTCAATGATATAACGTACTCCCATGGCCTGCCAGATCACCAGACCCGTCGCCAATAGAGCACGTCTGGGCCGTGCTTGGAAGGCAACAGCAGATTCCCAGGAATACTGGTGAATTAACTGCTCAGGCAAGGATTATGGCATGATCTTCCGCAGGACGTCATAGGTGACAGATGTGGATTTACTACTTACTGATTTGTAACCTTTTTCATGTCATATCTTCTTAATAAAACGGTCTGTTCTTCTGAATTTGTAATCATTTGGGTATCTCCTCATACACTACATACATGTTAAGTTTCGTGATAGTAGCTCGTTTCCTTCTGGGTGCGTAATTTTTTTTGTGATAGAGTGTATATGATTGTCTCCACACTCAACTACATCGTGCTGGATTGGCTGATTCTCCAGCTTGCCTTTTATGCACTTACCGACAGTCAGTTTATGGCATATCATTTGGACGAGAATTCTGAAATCATTTACTATAATTGTATTGTATCCCACAAAGCAGCCAAGCCTCTATGCTTGAATCTATCGGTGGACCCCGAGTCTCCTTGAGTGGTTGCTTTTGCTAAATTTAGACTTTCGGAGGACCATGATTGTTTCCAGGCTTACCTACTCAATTCTGAATTGGCTGATACCCAAGTTCGCGCTTTATGTCCTTCCCGACAACCAATTACAGCTAATCATTTGGACGAGTGTTCTGCTCTAACTCATTTTTAATTGTATTATTCAAAAGTATTGGTGAGTTCTAGGTCTGTTGAAGAAGTGGGGAATAGACTGGAAATTGTAAAATTAAATATTTGTTGAAGGTCTAATTAAATAATTAATTTTTTGTATTTTCCTGTGATATCACACGTAATGGCGTAATAATGTTGTTATTGCGGTTTATTGAAGATGCGAATCATTGGTTTCTTTCATTTGGTACATCCTATAGGTGAACCAACACCACCTTGATGCCACCTCAATTTTAACAGAGCACCACTACGACCAACATGTGGGGGAGGCCGTACCTTCTCCCGCCTTGTCTGTGATTCATAGAAAGACTTTCCAGTCTACAGATTTAACATGCTCATATCAGGTATAGACACGGAGCTATCTATTTGCATTCTTCAGGATTCGAACTGAGCATTTCTAGACCATAGCCTAATGCGCTGCCACTAGGTTACCTCGGAAAATATATTTTATTTTCACTAAAAATACTTTACGATTTAAGGTCGAATGAAACAAATGTTGACAACAAAACTATCATAACAAAAGAAATTTCCAAAACGTTCTCAACAAGAATTGTTTGGCAATTTATTCGATTGTCTTAGAAAAGCAAATCATTTCCTACGTTCCTAGAATTCTAATTGATATAGGTCATGCATGTACCGAAAACGCGCGTCGCTCTTTCCATTTATTTTGACTGAAAATCAATTATGATCTGCTTTTTAATCTCATTCCGTCCCTTTTTATCTGCAGCGCTTAAATAAACTTTATTCTGGAAAAAGGGAAGATATATGCACTTATGAGAGAGTGTGAAAGGAAAATAAAGGGGGAAGGTACTTATTTAAAGTCTTGAATAAAAGCACAGACGAATCGTATTCTATATCCTCGGGGCAGCAGCTCTTTTTAATGCAAATTTTAGGACGATCTCCCTCCGCTGTCATGGCATTGTAATATCTGAATTCATGATTTGATGTTATCACCTCAAGTTAGCATATAGAGTGATTCAAATCTAAGCTTTTCACGGACTCCTAACGATTTTCCCAAAGTCATGAAAATATGAATCATTTCAAGACTGTTCAATTTATGACTACTTTAGCATACTAAGTGCCTCGCACATTTAGGAAAATTTTACTTGCATGCATATATCACAGCATTTTTTTCACTTCATATCAAATCATTACCGTGCTCCCTTTTTCCAGGAGGTTTTATAAATTCAAATTCTCATTTTGAATTGCTCATTTTAACTGTTATTTTTTTTAACAAGTATAAAACTTTTAAAGTGAAACTCTAAGTACTTCTCTGTTTCAGTATTTAGGTGAGAATTATGCATACGGAGAAGAAAACTATTATAATTTGTTTTTAGTAATATATATATTTTTAATTTCGTAGGGTTACAGGTGAAACACACTTAGTTAACAAAAATGATTTTGAGAAACTGCTGATCAAAGATTTTTTTAAAATTTTAACTTCTCTGGTACTAACATTATTAAATAAAATTAATTTATAGCACTGGCGTATTTTTCCTAACAACGTACCAGTCTAGGCTCTCACATGCATCTTTTATATTACTATTCTCCAGATGGTTAGTGTGGTTTGCCTATACATACTACAAGTCTAGACTAGAGGAGAAGGTGGGATTATGGACCCCCTTTTGTTTTTGAATCACTGTGGTCATACCAAAGACTGATTTTCATATTTTTGGGCTCTAACCTCTTCCATAACTCATCATCTAAACATCCTTAAGTGGATTTGCCATTAAATCAAATTTTAAGATGTATACGGTCATATAAGTGAAAAAAGTCAAAACTTGCAGGTGTCCCAAAGTGGAGGGTAATATGAACCCCCACCTTTTTTAAGAAAAAAAATCATTTATCTATTTATTAAACAGCTGGAAACCAAAAAGAGAAAAGTTTTCAAATGAAAAAGCGAAAGAAAGATATTATTAAACAGCTGGCTCATTAAGTATTATCTATATCAAAAAACTTTAATTTTGGCGACAAAAAGCGCAAATATAAAACTCAGCTTCGGCTCCTTTGCACACAGAATGAGTCCAGTGTAGAGTTATCCTACAACGAATCCAAAGTTCTCCTCATGTGTCATCTTTGAATGCACCTTCACAGAAGATGCACAATGCTTATTGCTGGTCTGGGCCATCTCTGTAAACATATAGGCTATCCACTCAATCCGGAGTTACCCCATTCGGAGCTCTTGCAATTGCTCCGGTTGGGGCTCCATTCAAAAACTGATCCGTTAAGATTTTACGAGGAAATATCATCATTGGTGGAAAATATGTTCCCCCAGCACTCATGCACAGTTACCAAAGAACCAAGTTCAGCTGTAGTCAGAGCTCTCACCTGACGTATTCTCTTCAACCCGATGACTTGGAAAACTTTTGACTGAACCACACTTAAATCAGTCTCATCTACATTGAAGATTCTGGAAATGATTCCCAGAACACAAGCCTTCCAGCAAATAAAATTAACCCAGCCATCTGCTCACGTGTGAATCCTTCTGCATGTGCATATGACGTCCCTGTAGGTTTTCTGATCGAAATTTGTCTGACGAGTGAGGAATCGGTTTACCCAGTCTCTCCCTGCTGCTTCGTTTATGAAAGTGTGGGAGATATTATTGCGTTCAGCAAATTGGTACGAATTATCGAAATTTCGATAATTTCGGTATTTTGGCATAGTGTGTTTCACTTGTAAACCCACGATTTATAGCATGGTATACAATAAACTGGAAGTAAATGGTTGACATCAAAATTATCAAACATTTGCTTATTTCCACGTATGTAAAATTTGGATATTTGATGCCAATTCTGTTATTTGTTGATGTTTCCCTTTCTGAAAGTTAATTCAATGTTATTCTTGCTTTCTTTTACGTCTGCGTAATTTAAATTTTTTCTTGAAGAAGAAATACCAGATACCCTTCTAAAAAGTTTCACACTCATCTGATGGAATGCAATATGACCACTATTCAAAAGCTTCAGTATGGAGAAAGAATGAAAAATTTCATTTGTGCACACGCAGTATGATAAATTATATGAAAACGTCTCAATACCTAATGATTACTACATTAACATTTGTATAGAAAAGATTATATTTAATCTGAAATTCAGTTATATCTTCTTTGGTGATACATTGTAAAGTGCTGAAATAATCGACTGCCAAAATAATAATAATAATAAAAATAAAAATAACGATAAAATTTTCAGAATCCTACCATTCTAAACACGTCTAAATATCCTTTTCTTGGAAGTATCTATTCTCGAATTCCCTGAAGAACGCTTCTAGATTTTTCCAACCAGTTCCTCGTGTTCGGGGATCAATACAAAGCAAACGGGACGCCGCGTAAAGCTGAAACTTCAAAATTGGCTCTAACAATGTTAAAGCTACGTGATAAAGAGATCAATTCTCGACTGCCATGGAAAGCACGTTCATATTCAGTTTGCGGAATGGCTATTTGGTCTTTTATCGATACTCGGGAAAGGGTCTCTCTAAAGAAACGACCTCTATTAATTGCATGCGTTAAGTAAATGTAATATTCAGCGTGAATATTAATTATAAGTCTCACTTCTCATTTTGTAAATTAAAAGGAGAGTAAAAAATTGATCATTAAGAGGACTCTCATAAAGGTAATTTATGAGCTATAAAAATACATGAATATACATTATATATATATATATATATATATATATATATATATATATATATATATATATATATATAACACTTAATTATCTCTCTCAACTTTTTTTAAATCTTCCATAAGGAATAGATAATGTAGGAAAGTTCGTACTATATGTGATATCCAGATAAACCTCCTTTGACGATACATTATAAAGTGCTGGAATAATCGAAAGAAAAAAAAATGATAAAATTTTCGGAGCCGTAGCATTCTAATCACGTCTAAATATCCTTTTCTTGGAAGTATCTATTCCCGAATTCCCTGAAGGTCGCTTCTAGATTTTTCCAACCAGTTTCTCGTGTTCGGGGATCAATACAAAGCAAATGGGACGCCGTGTAACGCTGAAACTTCAAAATTGGCTCTAACAAGGTTAAAGCTACGTGATAAAGAGATCAATTCTCGACTGCCATGGGAAGCACGTTCATATTCAGTTTGCGGAATGGCTATTTGGTCTTTTATCGATACTCGGGAAGGGAGTCTCTTTGAAGAAACGACCGTTATTGATAGCATGCAGCGAGAAACTCTAATATTGTGCATGAGTAAACATTATATTTTACAACACTAAATTTTATAAATTTGAAGGACAGATAAAATAAAATAATCATTAAAATTTTTTTTCACAAGTAAAGCATTTGAGCTGTAGAATTAATACACACGCATATGCACACACACACACACACACACATATATATATATATATATATATATATATATATATATATATATATATATATATATATATATATATATATATACATATATATATACATATTATATATATAGTATATATATATATATATATATATATATATATATATATATATATATATATATATATATATATATATATACATATATACATATTATATATATAGTATATATATATATATATATATATATATATATATATATATATATATATATATATATATATATATATATATATATATATATATACACTAATGTCCATAAATTAAGGATAATTTAGAATCACACGGGAATCGAACTCAAAATTTCACCTGTAGAATTATTACACACATCTTCAAGAATAATATGCAAATTACAGGAAGCCACCAGATGACGCCGATAGTACGCCACAATGACGAGAGTGTAAGAGAGGGGTATATAAGAAAAAATGGCAAAGAAGTAAAATTGTTCACAAGCGTTCTGTAAGCCGTTTAGTGCCATAACCGAATAGTTATGACACAGAAGATGCATGTGGATGATTTTTTACGTGGTAGAATTATCGGCCGCCTGGAATGTGGTCGTACACAGATGGAAGTATCCGAGGAACTTGGAATTGCCTGAAGTGTCATCTCCAGCCTATGGCAACGATTCCAACATGATGGAAATGCCATTAGACGTTACAGTACAGATCGCCCCAGAGTTACAACGCCTAATGAAGACCGGTATTTGGCAGAAACTGCCAAAAGAAGCAGATGAAGCACAGCATCCGACATGTTCCGTCAGCTATCTGCAGCCATGGGTAACACAGTTTCAAGGCAAACCGTATACAGACGTTTGTAAAATATTGGCCTATATGCTCGCAGGCCTGTCAGATGTGTTCCGATCACGACAACTCACTGTAGGCAGCGATTAGCCTATTGTAGAGAACATGCAATGTGGACAGCGTCACAGTGAGCTTGTGTGGTGTTTTCCGACGAGTCCAGGTTTAGCTTGCAGTCTGATTCACGTCGGACTTTCATAAGGAGAACGCCAGGTACCCGTTACCACCAAAACATCATTGAAAGACACCGTTACGGTGGTGCAGGATTGCTCGTTTGGGGAGAAAATATACTGGGCTCCTGAACAGATCTGCATGTTCAAATCGAAACCATGAACGATCCAAAATGGCCATGAATTGCCAAATTTATCGGGACATCATTCTGGGACATGAACGTTTGTTTAGGGTTGCCATGGGCACATAATTTGTGTTTATGGATGACAACGCCCGTCCTCACCGAGAAAACATCGTAAACGAATGCCTTCAATCTGAGAATATCACAAGTATGGAATGGCCAGCATTCTTACCTGCCTTGAATCCGATAGAGCATGTGTGGGACATGCTTGGACGACGAGTTGCATCTCGTCTACCACCTCCTACATGTGTACCGGAACTTGGGAGAGCATTGCTTGCTGAGTGGAGTAATCTTCCCCAAGATCAGCTCGATAATTTGATACTCAGCATCTGTATTTCATCGCATAGGGGACATGCAATGTATTAACCATCATAACAACCATGTAATATTAACTTTTTGCAAAGGATATATTTTTTACAATTGCTCCAGGGAGCAAAAATCGCAGTTCTTATGATGGGTATCATACATACACCATCTTTTTTGTTCTTTATCTTTTGTTTAATAAATGGGATTTATGAACAAGTCACATTTGTTTTGTTTCTGAACCTTTATTTGACTGAGCTGGCAATATCCTTAATTTATGAATATATATATATATATATATATATATATATATATATATATATATATATATATATATCCAGCCCAGTCCGACTGGGCTAGAGGCCTCAAAAACTTTGACCGAGCACCAACCGGTCGACACATGAGGGGCTCGTACCTTCCCCATCGACTCGTATCATATAAGGACACCACATACATTCCCCCCACACCCATATATATATATATATATATATATATATATATATATATTCTCTCTTATAGTTAAACGAAAAGTATATGTCAGGAAATATTTTTGGAGCATGAGGTATTGGGACTTAAAGAGACATTTTATTGCTTAAATATTTTTGCTATTAAGTCTTAAAATTAAGTTTTTATTGATTGCGATAATAAAAAATATACACCGATTTCATGTAGAAAAAAACAGTTGATAATACTAACAATAAATAATTCTTTTTTTACGTTATATCTTAACTGCAAAAAAGGGGGTATTGATTTACTATAAAAAAAGCAAAATAAAAGAACATTTAGGAGATAAATTTCTTGTTGAGACATTTTAGAGATAAATTTCTCGATGTCTATGACAAGAATTTTCAAGCAATCTTGTTTCCGGTGCATTTTCTCTTTTGCAAGATGGGACTGTGAATTTTTCTGTTTTTTAAGCCATTTAGTCTGTTTAAAATTATTTTACCTGCCAATTTTCCTTCTAGGAAAAAGGTTTGGTTTTATTCTGACTGCAAATCTTTTTCGAATTAAATTCTGTTTAAATAAAAATAGTTATCCTCTATTCCTATCATTTACCGTAGTAATTTTAATATACCATGATATTTATAATAAGATTTTAAAGATTATTTATATTTAAGTACTTTGAATTATGGAAAAATTTCATAGTTCGTAGGGAATATCTGAATATAAATAAAAACGGAGCTTTTAGGAGTTGCAATTCTATGCCTGTGCTACTCTCTTTAAAAAATCGGAATGTAATAAATTTAAATAAATAACCTAAAACAAAAATTTCTTTAAAAGATGCATAAAGATGTACTTAGCATCATACAAAAGTATATTTTAGAGATACTTTTGTTTCTGTTCTTCTGTATGTATTAATAAGTTCATCAATTAGTATCAATTTTCTGATCTATCAATCAATCAGTTACTCAGTCTCTTTCTCTCTCTCTCTCAATATATACCGGGTGGTCATAAAGAAACTTTGCCGATATATGGATCTCTAGCGGCCGTTCCGTTCAACCTATCGAGATGAGATTTCAGATATAGTTATTCAGAGGTATGTGCTCGGGATTCTGAGAACGGCAACACAGTGAAGCTCACGGTTACGGTTATAGGTATAGAAACTCGAAATTTTCAAATAGAAACGCCCACTTTTTCCCATCGCAAAATGCTCAGCGCATGCGAAAACCCTAAAAAGCGTTGGAACGGTACGTGTATCACAAAAAACGGACGCGCTATGCACTCGCACAAAAAAGCTCTGCGAACGGCCAAGAAAGACACGATCGGGGGCGCACGTAGAAAATTTGCACAGAGGCTGCACAAATTCTGACAGAGGCTAGAAACCAATCACAGAACGCCGTTCGCCAGATATTCAGCGTAGAAAGCCGATAAGAGCTCCCTGATCGAGTTTTTGTTAGCCATTCGCAGAGCTGTTATTTTGGGTGTGCATAGCGCGTCCCTTTTTTGTGATACACGTACCGTTCCAACGCTTTTTAGGGTTTTCGCATGCGCTGAGCATTTTGCAAGGGGAAAAAGTTGGCGTTGCCATTTGAAAATTTCAAGTTTCTATACCTATAACCGTAACCGTGAGCGTCAATGTGTTGCCGTTCTCAGAATCCCGAGCTCATATCTCTGAATAACTATATCTGAAATCTCATCTTGATAGGTTGAACGGAGTAGCCGGTAGAGGTCCAAACATCGAAAAGTTTCTTTATGACCACCCTGTATATATATATATATATATATATATATATATATATATATATGTGTGTGTGTGTGTGTGTGTGTGTGTGTGTGTGTGTGTGTGTGTGTGTTAGTTAATAACATACGTATTGATAGACGTATTGATAAGCCAACAACCGTTGAATTCCTTTTCTGAAACTTGAATAACAAATACATTGGCTAGAAAATTCAAAAATAACATATTCGTTACGAAAGAAAAAGGGAGAAAATAGTGTGGAGAAACAAATTTTTCAGCAGTTTGTGTCAGTCTTACTTTGAAGCAATGGAGCGAAATGTGATGAAATGTGACATTGAAACCTCGAATTGTATTTAGTATCCATCATTTGGCAGTATATCTTTAAAGGATAATGCACTTTCTATCCTTCTTTATCTATTTATCAATATATCAATCCTTCAATCTCTTTCTCTGTGTATATACACTCATGGACAAAAAAATTAGCGCACCAAGAAATAATTGCGGGATTGTAACGAAACTTGCAATGAAGGTACATGTCGGGGAGATATGCAAATGATTAGAAATTCAGCGTGATTGCGCATTACGTATAGCCGGTAGAGGGCGTTGAACATCGTACTCTGTGGAGTATAAAACAGGTAACCAAAGCTTGTTTGAGTGTGCGGAATCATTTACAAAGGAAGAGCTGAGATAGACATGCCATTTCGCCGTGTTCGAAGACAATATGAGCAGTTGTCGCAGTTTGAGAGGGGGAGAATCGTCGGGATGATGGAAGCTGGGTGGTCAGCTAGGCGAGTAGCTCGTCAATTAGGCCGCTCTGATTGTGTTGAGAGGAGGTGTTGGGACCAGTGGACCCGAGAGATGTAATGTACACGAAAACCAAGCTCAGGACGCCCTCGACAGACCAATCGTCGAGAAGACCGCCACATCGTAAGAAATGCACGCGTACAGCCAACTGCTTCATCGGCCGCCATCCAGGCACAGGTAGCACCTTCACTAGGGGCCTCTGTGTCTTCTCGAACCATACGAAGGCGCCTGGCTGAAGGACAGTTGGTATCGCGGCGCCCATTACGTGTGCTGCCCTTGACGCCCACCCATCGACGCCTCCGTTTGGAGTTTTGCCACGCACGAGGAAACTGGACTGCAGCGGAATGGAAAAAGGTCGTCTTTAGCGACGAATCCAGATTCAATCTCGGCAGTGATGACAATCGTGTTTGTGTGTGGCGAGCCAGTGGTGAACGCTTCAATCCTGCCTTTGCTGTATAGCGACACATCGCTCCCACAGCTGATGTGATGGTATGGGGTGCCATTGCCTACAATACACGGTCACCCCTAGTATTGTTCCGTGGCACCATGACAGCCCAGCGGTATGTTCATGAAATCCTACAACCACATGTGTTGCCACTCATGCAACGGCTCCCAGGAGCCATTTTTCAACAAGACAATGCTTGGCCTCATACGGCAAGGGTGTCACAAGACTATCTCCGCACTGTTACTACCCTTCCTTGGCCTGCCCGATCCCCAGATTTGTCTCCAATCGAGCATATCTGGGATCATTTGGGACGACAAGTTGGACATCCCACGAGTTTGAACGAACTAGAGGCAAGTTTACAGCAAATATGGAACGAAATGTCTCAAGACATCATACAGAACTTGTATGACTCAATGCCCGATCGTATCGCATCGTGCTTTCGCGCTAGAGGGGGTCCAACGGAGTATTAACTCCTCCGTTCTTTTGCCTTTTTCTCTGAAATAAATTATCCTTTTTCTTTGATTTTCTTATCATTTACTTATATCAAAGTAGTCATTGCGTATGTAAAATTTCGTTTCATTTTGACGACTCCTTCTTGGTGCGCTAATTTTTTTGTCCATGAGTGTATATATATATCTATCTATTTATCTATCTATCTATTTATCTCTCTATCTATCTATCTATCTATCTATCTATATATATATATATATATATATATATATATATATATATATATATATATATACACTGCAGTGCCACTGAATTTGGGATACGTAACTAGTACCGAGTTGGGCCTCCTCTGGCGTTGATAACGGCTGCCACACGACGAGGCATAGATTCAACAAGTTTCTGGAAACTCTCCACGGGAATGGCTTGCCAAATATTGGCTAAAGCTGTCCATAATTCAGTAATGTTCTTTGGTGCTGTGTGATGGCCTTTCACGCCTTGTTCCAAAATATCCCAAAGATGCTCAATAGGATTTAAGTCTGGGCTTTTAGGTGGCCAATTCATGACAGAGAAGTCAGAGGAATGCTCATCCAACCAGCCAGTAGCCAACCGGGACTTGTGAGAGATACAGTTGTCTTGCTGGAAAACTCCATTACCGTGCGGATAACAGAACAGCATAAACGGATGGAGGTGATCACCCAGCAACTCTACGTAGCGAATTGCATTGAGGGAGGTTGGTATACGCACCAAAGATCCCAAACTGTCCCACGAAAAAACTCCCCAGACCATGATTGAGCCACCATGCCCTTGTACAGTTCGAGACAGGCATGCAGGATCCATGGCTTCATGAGCCTGACGCCATATTATCAGCCTCCTGTCGGCGTTAAGTAGTCGGAATCGAGACTCATCACTCCATGCTACTTGTTTCGAGTCCTCTACAATCCAGTCTCTGTGCTCTCTTGCGCAGGCAAAACGTGCAGCCCGATGGCGAGTATAGAGCAATGGAACTCTCGTAGGTCGACGGTTTCCGAAACCCATACGGTGAAGCGAGCGTTGCACAGTCCGTTTACTGACTGTAAGACTGGCACCGTCATTTAACTGATTGGTAATTTGAGCTAATGTTTGGTTTCGCTGGCTACGTGCAATACGCGCACTGTCAAGGCTAATTGTCCTTTGCAGTTTGCCCGATCGCTAGTTTTTTTCCACCATCCATGTATTCTTGGTATACTCTTGACACTGTCGACCTTGAAAATCCTAGCTCTCTGAGGATTTAGGAAATTCAATGGCCCATGCGTCGCGCACCTACGATTTGTCCGCGATCGAAGGCGTCTAAATCAGGCAGTTTACCCATACTGGCAATTCCAACAACTAATTCAGAACAACCACAATACGCGCTATATATGCAGTTACCACAGCACCCTCACTTGCGCATACATGATGCGCAGCGCTACACAATTTGCATAGGCTTTGCTATCCCTAATTCAGTGACACTTCAGTGTATATATATATATATATATATATATATATATATATATATATATATATATATATATATATATATATATATATATATATATATATATATGTATATATATCTGTGTGTGTTTGTGTTTGAGTATTTACACTTTTACAGCATTCCGAAACGTAGATTATGGTCTCAAAAATTATTAGAGCAAGATGTTATCAGTTACATGGATCATTTTGAAAATGAAACAGCATTATTTATTAGTTTTTCTGTTTTAATCTCTTACGATATCTACCTGTTTACAATTTTCTTTGATTATAAAAAATTTGAGCTCTTTATTTATATTGTAAAATAATTATATTTATGTTATCTAAAGTCAAAGACAACAAAAAACATGATGTCTTTAATAAATTATAACAATAATTGCCGAAAAAGAATTTTAATACTGACAACATGAATGAGCAAATACTATTTTTCGCCTCGATATGACAGCTTAAACCTCTGGTCTAATTGCTTCAAATAACGGAAAATTTCGATGTCTTTAACGATGGATTATTTTGGAATGAAGACTAATCCTTTTGTGTCACCACTTCTATTCATATAGATATATATATTTATGTATTACTTTACTCAGGTGCAAACTCAATTTTGACCAAGCAAACCCGGTGACATATTTAGTGCTCGATTCTCCTTCCATTAACTGACGTCATAGAAGGGCTTTCCAGTCTATCAATTTAGTGTGCCCATGTCCGACCTAGATATGAACGTATTTCATGGCGATCGTGGAGATTCGAACTGAGCACCCTTGTTTCGAAGCCTAACTCGCTAACACTAGTCTACCTCTGGCCTAGTACATCAGTGCTAAAGGGATAGTTGTAACGCATAGTTTGTTTAAGAAGTGACTACTTTGTTTGTTTAGTTTACATGGGTTTCAACACCGTTTATAATAGGGATACACACGAGGAGACTAGCCGCATATAATATATGAAATTGTTTTATAAATTTCTGTCTTATTCAGGTTTCCTTAACGATTAGAAACAATAAATCTCTGATCAACAGGTTCATGATTTTACAAGTCTCGCTCCTAAAAAAACGTTTTGGTGATGATAAGGGATCACTACATGCGTAATTAAATTTTTAAACTTTATATTGACTTATGGCGGCCCTAGGTAGCCTAGAGGTAGCGCGTTAGACTTCTCGTGGGGGATGCTCAGTTCGAATCTCGACGAGCGATACTGAATGTTGTCGTGTCTGGACGTTTTCAGGAAGTTCAAATTAAAGTGTCCCCATTGAATGCACCAAATTATGTGCGAATTATGTGCGAAAATCGTCAGTGACAAATGCCCCCAAATCCCCCAAATCCACTCCCAGTGTCAAAAAGAATTTTTATCTGAAACTGAATTCTGTTGGTGTTTTCGTAGTCTTGAAGTACGAAAGTGAGTCTTAACGGAAAGATGATTTAATACAGGGACTTTTACGAAGACATTTTCATGCATTTAATAAGATTAAGAAAAAACTAAGTTAATTACTTCTCCTGCACAGATGGTCTTACCTTAAGAAATCGTAATCTGTGTCGTATCAATTAAATGAAGCAGTTATTAAAACAGATGACTGATTTTGCAGGAAACTGTTTAATACACCAGCAAATAAAGCAGAGTGGATTACACGAGAAACACATGGTGTGTCTTACCGATCGGAAAACATTTGAGGATAAGTACAAGGAAATTTTTGCAGAAGGATTAAATTACGTGGAAATCAATCCCCCGAGAGGGGAAAATATAAAATATTTTCATATTATTTAGTTACTTTTAAACTAGTGGCAGGTAATAATTATTACAATTTTGAATGCTTTTGACGATATAAACAAACACACACACACACACACACACACATATATATATATATATATATATATATATATATATATATATATATATATATATATATATATATATATATATATATATATATATATATATATATATATATATATATATATATATATATATATATATATAGGGTCGTGGCGGCCTTGTGGTACAGTGCGCTTGTTTTTGGTACTGAGGGTGCTCGGATCCAATCCTGGCGAAGCGCCACTAAAATAACTCCTTTTGTGTCGTCCCTTCATAGGGAGCAATGCTGGGTCGCCTATATGGCGCTCCCATAATAAAATGGCCAGCAAAACCGCGGTGAATTATAGGCGAATGTCTTCGCGACAAGTGTTTCCGGATTGAATATATATATATATATATGTGTGTGTGTGTGTGTGTGTGTGTGTGTGTGTGTGTGTGTGTGTGTGTGTGTGTGTGTGTGTGTGCGCGCGCGCGTGTGTGTGTGTGTGTGTAACATGTTGCACATCAATTGTTCCGGAACACCGGACACACTGCAGTCACAAGAGATGGAATGCTACAGGGTATAATATCAGTTTTAACGTAGAAAATTGTAGACACGGCCTGAGTGGAGAACACAGGGAAAACATAGTCCACACATTAAACTGGAGTTATTTATTCCGTGTTATAAAGATACTCTGCAGAACATAAACACAGCAGCTTCAACATCGACACAGTTACACGACGTAAGTTGACAACATAGTGTAGTACTATACAAAAATATAACAGCGGCGACAGACATGTTGAGGGGCTGAACATCATATACACGATGACAAAACATTATAGGAGTGACATTAAAGATGATATCCGCCACCGGTCGGCTGTCGAGGCTGTCAAGAGGCAGGCTTTACAATACTCGGACAACACCAAGGCATATCGTGAATTTTGGAGAATAGGCACGCAACTAAACAAACGCAGAATGGACACTACGTAACAAGGACGAAGACAGAGAGAAAAAAGCCCAGGCCAAAACCTGGCTGTGGCTTAAATGAATTTCATGACCCTTGCACTCTGCACTTATTGGCCAGAGACCCATAGGCCAGTTTTCTGGGCTGAATTCTGTGGCCTGTTATATAAGATTTGGCACCCACGAGGCTAGGGTTTAAAGGGATGATATAGTAATTGTCTCCTTTTGCTTTTAGGTCGGTCACAATAAAACGAAAACGATAATGAAATTAGTTTGCTTACGCCCAAGTCATTTTAAAGGAAAATTAAAAGAATTTGGAAATAAGGATAGGTTTTTTTTCTTTTGTATGTTATATATATATATATATGTGTGTGTGTGTACACACTCGTTGACAAAACCTGAGGACAAATGTTTCGGTAAACGATGGCAGGCGCAGAATCGAATACAGAAGCTTGTGAGAATTTGCATAAACGCGTTATTCAATGCGAAATAAGGTGGCGATGGAAATTTTTGATTACCGCACGTGTGGGTCACATGACGCCGTACAGACAGGTTTGCGGGCAATTGGCGCGTGCAGCCACTGAGTGTCGAAAGTCCAATTTGAACAGGTCCGATGAACGTTGCGCTTTGAAAAATAAGTCGCGTGTAGCAGTCATCAGTTAGAGGATTTTACACGTGGACAGATAATTGGAAAGCTAGATGAAGGGTGACAAATTACAGATGTTGCTATGGAATCGGAAATCACCCATAGTGTTGTTTCCAGGCTTTGGGCATCGTGTCAAACAAGTGGACAGTGCAGCAGGAGCAAGCTAGGAGGTTGTCCTCGCAGTAAGAGGGTCGATCCGTACATCATTCTAACAGGAAAAAGGAACCATCGCAGTACAGATGGTCAAATGGCAAGTCATTGCTATAAAGCCACAGAAACTCAGATATCCTGGAAAATTGTTGCAAGGAGTTTGTGACAGATAGGACTATAAGACCTGTTGTGTTTGTCCCTCTTGTGAGAGTTAACCGCAGATCCCGTTTGCAATGGTGCCATCTGCATTACCATTGGACAGAGGACAACTGGGCCAATATCCTCTTCACACATGACGGCCTGTTCAGTCTTTCTTCTGATAGTCGACGGCAACTTATATGGCTTGAAGTTGGTACTGCTTATCGTACGGAAAATATAAAGGAGAGGAACCGATATGGTACTTGTACCATCATGGTATGGCAAGGCATCATGGTCAATGGCCGCACACCTCTACATGAGCTTGAAACAGGGAGCGTGCCCGCTGCATGGTACATAGCTGGAGTTCTGGTGCCTCATGATCGCTTTTATTGGGCTGTTGTCGGTGTTGTTCATGGATGATAACGCGCCCTATCTCTACGCCAAAGTGTTCAGAACTGTCTGGGGAGCGAGGATATTCATCGTATCATGTGCCAAGCACATTCACCTGATCTGAATGCAATAGAAATTCTATGGGATGTCTTGCCGCGAAATCTTGCTGCTCACCCATATCCTCCGACAAACAAGCCTTCTCTCATCCATGAAGTGAAAGAGGAGTGGGACAAGTTACCTCACAACCACATGGATCAAGTCATTCAAAGCATGCGACGACGTGTCACAACGTGTTACGCCGTGTTGAAAAGTGCATTGCACTGCATGGTGGACATGTATCTTACTGGCATGTCTCGTCGGGTTGCTTGTCGTTAGTAATCTGAATTGAATTGATCTCTTTCTGGGTCAATACGCACATTTCGCTTAACAACCTGCTTCAACTCTTCCATAGTTCTTTTAGCGAAAAATCTTGCGTTATTTCATGTCCCAAATTTTGTCTTTACCTGTTTATCCCACTTGATATAAAACCACACCTGCGATTTTTTAAAACATAGCCATTCGTTCACCGTCCTTTGTACCAGTGTATATATATATATATATTCTGCAGAGATTTATTAAATAAATTTGTTAATACAATTTCCAATTTTGTTTTTAAAATGTCCTTAAAAATATAAATAATTCACCAATAAAATCCTTTTATAAATTTGTTTTTTTTAAACTTTCTCCAAATGTTTTTACATTATATTCTATTTGACAAACATTTTATTGTGTGTATGCGGCTGTCATAACACATTTTCATGTAGAGTTGAAAAGTTAGACACATTGCCATTTCGTGTTTGGATCAAGACGAAATAACAAATACATATTGCGTCGGTCATATTTTGAATTCACAAAAAAAAATTGAAAATAGCAGAGTATAAAATACCGAAAGGAAATATTTTTGTTTGTATGGGGGATTAAATTAATACTCAAATAAAGTTTTTCAACTTTATACCGCCAGGAAAAAAGAATGAGTAAGTGAATTCTTTCGTATTTTTTGCGGAAAATAGATTAGTATATATATATATATATATATATATATATATATATATATATATATATATATACATATATATATATATATATATATATATATATATATATATATATATATATATATATATATATATATATATATATATATATATATATATATATATATATATATATACTAGCGGCCCGTCCCGACTTTGTCCGGGTTGAACTAAATATTATACCAATAAATTGCCAGTTGATAGCCAATAAATTGTAAATCTTTTTTACCTTAATAATAACCTAAATAATACCTTAAATTAACTTTATGTTAGTTAATAATTAAAATAAATTTTTTAAAAGAAAAAGGCGTGCCGGAAAACGGCTAGGCTCGAACCGCTAGCGTCAGAACAGAAGCCCACCGCGACAGCACCACGATAAGGATTGTTGAAATCTTCGGGATAAAAAGCGGTAGAAGACAGTAGAGGAAGCAATGGAGATTGTTAGGAATAAGCCACTAACTTTATTTCTACTGATCAGATATATATAATATATAGCCTATGTCCATCTGAAATAATGTACCTTTCAAACAGTGAAAGAATTTTTCAAATAGGTGCAGTGGTTGTGGAGATTATCCTCCACGTACAAAATCGCTCTCTCTTTATATATAAGTATAGATAGATAGATAATAGAAAGAGGTTAAGAGTTGAAATAAAAATACTAAATAAGATTTTAATTAAAGAATGTTTTTTTAAAAATAATATTAAAATTTTTTCAAATAATATTACTAAAATAATATTCAAATTAATATTACGTTAGTAAATAATTAAAGTTAATTTTTAAAAAGAAAAAGGCGTGCCGGAGAACGGCTAGGTTCGAACCACTATCTTCAGAACAGAAGCCCACCGCGATAGCACCACGCTAAGGATTGTTGAAGACTTCGGCACAAAAAGCGGTAGAGGACAGTAGCGGTAACAATGGAGATTGTTAGGATTAAGCCCCTAACTTTATTTCTACTGATCAGATATACATAATATATAGCCTATGTCCATCTGGAATAATGTACCTTTCAAACAGTGAAAGAATTTTTCAAATAGGTGCAGTGGTTCCGGAGATTACCCTCCACGTACAAAATCGCTCTCTCTCTTTATATATAAGTATAGATTATAGAAGTATAGATACACATTGGTATCTCAAAATTAGAGTAAGAGATGAAATAAAAATACAAAAATAAAAAAAGGATTTTAAGTAAAGAATGTTTTTTTAATTATTTTAAGCACCTAAAATAATATTCAAATTAATACTACGTTACTTAATAATTGTGTGCACGGCCGCCATCTTGGATTTTTTTGCGCCAACTTGGCGATTTTACTGTGTTTTGAGGAGTGGAAAATTTCTCGCCAATGTGTTTTAATCGGTGTTTTCAAAACGCTGGACTTTGAATTTTTTTAGCTTTTTTAATAAAAACCACCTATTTAAATTATGAAACTTAGAAAATTTTTTGAAAAATCATTTAAACGTTGGACTTAGATTTATTTTTGGGTTTTTGATAAAAACCACTTTTTTGAAAAAATCATTCTCAAATATTGGAAATTTTGGGTTTTTCTTTTAGCTTTTGTAATAAAAACGACCTTTTTAAATTGTGAAACTTAGAAATATTTTTGAAAAATTATTTAATCGTTGAACTGAGATTTTTTTTTTGTCATTTTTAATTAAAAACTACCTTTTCAAATTATGATCCATATGAAAAATTTGGTCAAATGAATTTTACTTACAGATAAAATTTCAATGCCATCTATTCAGTTTGCCCTAACTTTTTGACTAATAGCAATGAATCACCAAAATATTATGCCAATATATTGTTAATTAGAAAAAAAATACAGCATTTTCGTACCACCTAAATAACTTGCAATTTAAAAATTATCTAAAATTCAGCTTTGAAAATGTAAAATAATTATGAACTCATAAATTTATGGTGAGTAACCAGATCCTCTTTTTTTTTTTTTTTTTTTTTTTTTTTTTTTTTTTTTCGCGTTAGGGCATTGTGGTAATGAAATTTTACTTCAGATTTGACCTTAACCAAATATTTGGTGCATACAATAAAATCGGGACAAGGATTATTTGACCATTTATCCTGCAGTGTTGGAAATAAGAAAAAAAATCCCTTTTCCTAAACCAATAACTTAACCTTAACTAACTTTTTAACTTAGGTTCCTGGGGAGAGAGAAGTTGAACTTCAGTTATTTAAATTTATTTGTAATCCACTACAACTTGGAATTATAAAATATTTTAAAATATATTGTATTTAAAATGTATACTGTATTTTACATTTTACGAAAAAATGATGGCAGATAATTTTTACTTCAAATAAATGAAATGGTGTATCATTATAGTATACTAATTGACAATCGATAAACAAAATTAAAAGCAACTTAAATTTAATAAGTTAACGAAAAACTGATAATGGATTCAAAAATTTTCAACAAAAAGACTCTTAGTTTTAAAAAATAATTTACTCTTTTGAGTATAGTCAATTTGACTCAGATTTCCAGGTCAAGGCCAAGATCTGACCTAAAATTATTATACTGTAATTAAAAGATCACATCAGAAATAACTGTTTGATCTTAAAATTAGAGAATTTGACATTGGGTTATTTGTACCAGAACGTAATAATTATCGCCATGCGAAATGCGCCAAACCCTGGCGGAAAAATCCAAGATGGCGGCCGTGCACACAAATCTAGAGTATCTCCCCTAACTTTATTTCTACTGATCAGATATACATATTATATAGCCTATGTCCATCTGGAATAATGTACCTTTCAAACAGTGAAAGAATTTTTCAAATAGGTGCAGTGGTTCCGGAGATTACCCTCCACGTACAAAATCGCTCTCTCTCTTTATATATAAGTATAGATATATGTATATATATATATATATATATATGTATATATATATATATATATATATATATTTATATGTATATATATGTATATATATATATATATATTATATATATATATATATATATATATATATATATATATATATATATATATATATATATATATATATATATATATGTATATATATATATATATATTATATATATATATATATATATATATATATATATATATATATATATATATATATATATATATATATATATATATATATATATATATATATATATATATATATATATATATATATATATATATATATATATATATGACTGTTGTTAATTGTTCCTGAGACTTAATATTTAAACTCTAATATTTAATCTCTTAATATTTAATCTAATCTACGAACGTCACTATGTTTTATCAGTGTTTAATCAGAATTTGTGAGAATAATATTTTTCTTTAATTTAATTTTAAAAGAGTTTCTTTCGTTCATAAAAATTTCACTCTAATGAAAAAATTACATTCGATAGAAATGTGGGATTTAAAAACCAAAACTTGTACTTATATACTTGGAAGATATATAGCACCCGCGGAAGTACTTGAACTCGTGTAAAATCTCTGTACCAATGTGATATATTTTATTTGTCATAAATGCGTCTCTCTAAACTTAATTTAGAGGCGGATATACGCGTGATTTGGTAGTTAACCTTTTCTGGGGGTCAAACGAAACCATGAAATTTGGTAAATATTTTATATAAACCCGGAGATTCTTCGCAAAAATATCATATTCAGAAGAGATTCTTGATACAGATATGTTTGGAAACAACGGCTAAATTATTCAAGCTTTGAAATATTATAAGTCTTATTTCATATGTACGAGAAAAGAAGGTGGTTCCGAAATTCTGAGAGAGGTCTACGCCGGCTTATGAATAAAATATTTCTCCCCAGTTCAAATACAATTTTGTATAGGATTTATCATATTAAGTTTGGTTGCTTATTTAATAACTTGAAGGTACAAACTATGTTTTTTTTTTAAGAAACAAATTTCGATTATTTTTATAAATACTAATTCTTGACAACCTGTTTTAGTAATAGAGTATTTTATTTGGATGTGTAATATAAAATAAATCAATTTTTTCCGTCACTACATGCTTTTTCATTATTGCACAATGTGACTGTTCATGTATACTTTTCAATAGATTTAACAATGTAAATTATATTTTGTGTTAATATATTAAAGAAGTAGCGTTTGCAACTATTATATCAGCCTACAAGAAGCAAATGTAAAAAATATTTCAAAAGACAAAAATTTCAACTACCGAATTCACTAACATTTTCCACTAACAAATCTGCTGTTTCTAATTTTCTAATTCAAGTAAGTTTCTAAAATCCTTAAATCTTATTTGAATTTCACATTGTATGATGAAGAAATTAACTTAAAAATTCTTAAATATTTAAAATCAATTTAAAATGCATTTTTTATTCTGTGATTATTAATGCTTAGTTATAAAGACAAAAATTTAAATTAAATTAAATAAACATAAGTTTGTAGGTAGGACTAGTTATATTTTTTTAAAAACTGATGAACACAAAAGAGAGAATCTCCGGTAAAATATCAATTATTCTATGTTCAAAAAGTCACTTAAGCGTATGAAGCAATTCTGATGGATATCGGATTCTATGGAAATTAAATTAACTTTATGATGCCAGAACTTTTTGAACGCTTTCTTTCATAGATCGTCTTTGCCCATACCTCCTCTTCTATATTGTCTAAAGATATTAAGAGATATAGTTCTACTTTCGACTAAAGCTTAAGTTAGAGAACGAGTTTCAGGCAGGTATAGGTAAATATGTTTGAAAGACCGATGAGGAAGCTACATACTAGCCCAGTCAAAATAGGTTTTATGGCTAAAAAAATTATGAAATTTTTTAAAATTGGTGGAGATGTTTGTTTTGGCATAGTGTTGAACATACTAAAAGTCCCCACCGATCAGACTTGAGCTTTCGCCGCCATCTTGAAAAATGAGTAGACTTTTTTGGTTTTTTGCAAGTAACTTCAGAAATATTGATTTTCTGTAAAAAAATTTAATACAAGAATTAAAGAGCATTGAATTATGAACAAAAATATTATTTACATTTTTTT
Source organism: Dolomedes plantarius (assembly GCA_907164885.2). Lineage (NCBI taxonomy): Eukaryota > Metazoa > Arthropoda > Arachnida > Araneae > Dolomedidae > Dolomedes > Dolomedes plantarius. Next base: position 134,583,593 of record OU015496.1, read on the forward strand.
TATAAGTCTAACACGAACAAAGATAATTGACTTTGAAAGTAGCGAACAATCACGCGTAGGACGCGGATGCGCGGGTCATCCCCATCGCGATGGGGGGATGACCCAAACAGCTTTAGCAAAAATAATTTCTGACGCCATGGACATCTGATTTCTAAAGAAGTAATCTCCATGAGTTGTTTAAAGATTTTGAAGGCCTTTTTCGTGTTTTTGCAAATAACTTGGGAAATATTAACTTTATGTAAAAATAAGTTTTATACAAAAATTAAAGAACATTAAATTGTGTACAAAAAATATTAAATACATTTTGTCGTAACCCCATCACGAACCAAAATATTGACTATTAAATGTGGGTTGATTATGAATGTAGCGTCCAAGTCTCGGTGCAGGCGCTTTCCTTTGAATTCTCTCCCTCATTTGGGGAATTTTTAAACACAAGAAAATAGACTAATGTTTTTTGGTATGTAGGTAATTGATCATTTTTAATTTTATGAACGAATGCAATAAACTTGGATTTATTCACTACGATATTTTCATTGTATATAATTTTTTAAGCTTACCTACTTTATGGTTGTCGTGCTTTTTCCGATACGAGATTGTTCGCGTCGTCAGTCTTGAAAAGAACGATATGGGCCAGATAGCACCACCTCATTCATCAATTCATTTTATTGGATCCTCATGCTCTACAGTGCAATAACTGCAATGGGGTATGTCGTTGTGACATACCCCATTAAAGTTATTGTAGGCCGTTGTGGAGTTGATGCTTGCTTTCCCACACACACTTCTTTCTCCCCAGTCAGTCTTACAGTTGTGAAACACCATGCTTAAAACTGAAATGGGAGCCACTGCATTCATAGTTGTTATGGGCACGAGGGTTTCCTTTTGACATTTCCAGCCCACACTTCAGGATTCTACTCATTCCCAAACCACTTTTGCAATTGCTGATAAAACCGAAAGGAATGTCGCATAGCTGTCTCTTCAGTTGAGGGAAGAGACGATATATATGGTTTTATTTTACTGACAAATTTTGCGAAGCATTTGTACCTAAACTTATTTAGGGACTTTTCACTGGGATGTGCTCCATACCAGATCAGAAAAAGGCATTATCCTGCTTAAGCAACATCATTATGCGATGAATTGCATTTATTAACTACTGTCACGTCGTGTTCCATATCTTTACTTTGGAACATTTATACACAATTTTCCTTTCCTTTGTTCAATGCTCCAGAAGTAGTATCGCATCCACTGAACGCATGGAGAAAAAGTATACTTTGGTATGTCTCGATGATTGAATTTTATTTGACGAATGTACATTTGTTTTCTTTGCTTTCCCTTCGCATGTTTTGACAAGGAAAATGTCTCTTCTGTAGAAGTGATAGCTGTTAATAGAACCAGGTGGTCAACTTCTTCACCGATGATTGCAACGATGTTGTTACCAGAACATGCTTCATTAATTCCAGTATTTACAATGAGAATATCGGCTTCGTCATTACATTGTCGGAATTGAATCCCACTGTTTTCGAGCTCAGCTGATAGCATGCTGATCAGTTTGCTCTTGTTGTTTTCATTTGAAAGGAACTGTTATTGTTGAACAGTAACTCGCATGTTTCCATCAAAACGTATGTCTACAGATTTTATCACAATAGACCGCAGATTTTCTTCCATTTTCTTGTACTGTTATTTGTGTTCGATTAGCCATTAAAAGAGACTATACAGCTGGTCCCATAATGCTTTTTGTATATGGTTAACTAAATGTGTGCAAACATCGGAAAAAGTTAATTTTGTTCCCCATTTGACACGGTGTAGGAGAAAACCACTGTCCACAATGTTGGCGCAGTTCAGGAGGTTAAGGTCTTTTTTGGAACTTCAAAAACGTCGTACCTAGCCAATGTCGTTGTCTCTCGCATGCCAGCTACATTAAACATAGCAAATGTAAAAGGAGCTAACTCATATTCTAAATAAAATGCTACTCGTTTCTTCGTCGTTTTGTTTAACAATCTCTATCCTCTGGAAAAGCAAAAAGAAGTTTACTAATGTATTGAAACCATTTATTTTCACCGCACAATTGACGGTGATCAAGCTTTCATAGGATTTACCATTTCAAAGTACTGAACCCAGAGGGATGCAGTTGGACCATTCTCTTTCAACTGCTTCAATGGCGGTGAAAGCTCAAGTCTAATCGGTGGGGACTTTTAGTATGTTCAACAAAGTCTTCCCAATTTTAATCTCGATGTCTCGTATATGAGTATGTCCGTATATGGTTTCTAGTGATAGTAGTTCAGTAGCAAAATCTCTAAATAACTCATGGAGATTATTGCTTTTGAAATCAGATATATGCATGGCGCAAAATTTATTTTTGCTAAAGCTGTTTGGATAAATAAATAAGATAGGATTTTTCTAGCGTATGAATAGCCAGGCAACGTTTTTTCTACTGACGTAGTTGCATACATCAAATTTAGTATTTATTTTTACCCACTTCCAGCCATTATGTACCCAATGCATCCTACGTATGACATACAAAGATATAATCCACCAAACTCCACAATACAACCTGATAACAATGGATTGGATGTTGCTGCAACTTTATCTCGAGCTTTGATATGCAGAGGTTTGACAAAAGTGAGTGTGCAAGAATTTAGGGGCACATACGCAGGTCATCCTCCCTTCGCGATGGGGATGACCCGCGCATCCGAGTCCTACGCGTGATTATTCGCTATTTTCAAAGTCAATTATCTTTGTTCGTGTTAGACTTATAAAAAAATGTAAATAATGTTTTTTGTTCATAATTTAATGTTCTTAAATTTTTGTATTAAATTTGTTTTACATTAAATCAATATTTCTGGAGTTACTTACAAAAAACCAAAAAAGTCTACTCATTTTCCAAGATGGCGGTGAAAGCTCAAGTCTGATCGGTGGGGACTTTTAGTATGTTCAACAGTATGCCCAAACAAACATCTCCACCAATTTTAAAAACTTTAATATTTTTTTTAGCCATCCGTCAAAATCGGGTCTATTTTGACTGGGGTATACGCCACATATAGCCGAATGAAAATTTCCATAATGAACTCAGACGTTATTGGTAATGGGCCAAGCCGCTCTTGGGGGATACAGCTATATCATGACATCTTTATGTTTAGAGCAGCTCTTCTGAACGATCTTCTGAAGAGCTGCTACCCCAAGAGGAGATCGCGAATGGTTGATACCAAGACAAATTAATAATTTGAACTAGCCGCTCTTTCAGTTATTTATTTTATTGTTATTAAGTTTTGGTCTCATGAGTTACGAACCGTTCAATTAACTTTTTTTTTACGTTTGAGTCGGAGTTTCAAAGTTGGGCTGAAAAAGTTGAGAATCACTGGTTTACAGCATTGTGATTCAACTGCTGGCGTAGAGTAAGAATATAAATTAATAAAACTTACAAAAGGTTTGTTGGTTGGTTTAGAGCAGTGGTTATCACCTGGGGGCTCGGCACCCTGGGGAGGCGTGAGTGATATTCAGGGGAGGGGGACGCTGATGGTAAAGCAGTAGTAAATATTTGTTGAACAATTTTTACAATATTTACTTATTTTAGGACTAGGGGGAGGTGGCTAAGATCTGAAGACCATTCAAAAGGGGGGAGGAGTTCTAGACATATAAAGGTGCAGAGTGACTGGTTTTGAGTACTACGGTCAAGTTAATTACGACATAAGGTCTAAGTAGACCGGGACCTACAGTTTAAAGCCAATTACGAACGGTTAGAAATATCCATAGCACCTTAGACATTTGACCACCTCCCAACAAGCTTTATAAAAGAACTAATTGATTTTCCATCAATATAGACAGATGTCACTGAATGCTTAGGGAAATGAGTGTGAAATAGTTACCAGGAAATATTTTCTTCGTAACTTCACAATTATTTTTATGTGCAATCATTTAAAACAGCCACGCACTTTCTCAGAGTACATATTTTTTAATTAGACCAGAAGAAAAGTGCTACAAGACGCTAAGTCTTGTGACACTTTTTTACAAAATATTTTGTTGCTTTCTCAGAAGTTTATGAGTTACCAATGCGAATGCTAAGACAAGACTTTGAATTAGAATTTTGAAAAGCAGTACTTCTTTTCTGGCTGCTATAAGGACTTATTACGACAATTAAATCATAGTTAATCCTTATTCACAGTAAGGTTTGTAATTACTAAAAACTGGAGTTCTCAACGTACGACATGCGACAGTCGGCAATGCGGGTGGTAAGGCAAGACTTTGAATTAGAATTTTCAAAAGAACTACTTCTTTTCTGGCTGCTCTAAGGACTTATTACGACAATTAAACCATAGTTCATTCTGATTCACAGTTAAGTTTGTAATTACTAAAAACTTCAGTTCTCAACATGTGACATACCTCCGGTAGCTCTCGTCAAATTCATACCGAATCACAGCTATATCGAAGTCAGATTTCATGTCGAAGCAGACAGGAACTCCAGTAGTTAATCTGTATACTATTTGTTTTCTTGCTCCTGAGATTTGCTTCCTATTAGTCCTAACATGAATAAAAATAATAATTTTTTCTGATTTACATGTTTTACTTCTTTCTGTAAAATGACAACAATTGTGGGAATTTTCAGTATCATAATGCTACGAAGGATCCAAGTAAACCACATCCTAATGACATCTGCGGGAATCAGCCGTCGTACACATTGGTCGAGATAAATCTTGCATTCTGTTGGTACGCTTAATATGAGTGAAGATATAATTTCTTCCTATATTACAACTGAGACTAATAGAGGGAAATTTCAGGTCGTTTTAGTTAACAGTACTGCGGCGACGAATATTTGTAGATGATAGGGTAATTAAAATTAATTATAGCAAGAATTAACAAAATTTAATAATTAAAGTTAAGAATAATCCTTAACAATCAATTACATCATTTACATTTAACCTTTAGTACAGATTGTAGAGACAGGCGAGTCACTATAACAAGGAATAACGCCCCCTATCGTAGGGGAAGAGGTACTACGCAGAACGCTGGGGGTGATTGCAGACTCCAGACGTATCTGATAAGCTGTCACAGAGAACGACGGAGGTGATTGCAGACTCCGAACGTAGCTGGTATTTGCTTTAGAGCGTTGAGGTTACGTTAATAATTTGTTCCCGTAAATATTGTTTTTCTACCTGTTATATATATCGTCTCTTGTACTTGTCCGTGCTGTGCTCCGTCTTATAATAAACTATATGTTTTAAAAAGAGCTGGTTCTAGTTTGAAAAAAAAGGGACTTTCAAATCGACATCCGTCACAACACGCTCCATTACGAGAACCAGAGCTTAATCAGAGTGAACCACAGCAGACCAGAGCAAAGAACTGTTGACAGAGCTAATGAGAAAGTCATCCAGATGTCATGGAAAACAGGTAGGAGCTATTTTGATCTAATTTTACGTGAAGCATAATTTTATCGAAGATATATAAATATATAGAAGAAAGAAAGGTAAAAATGTATAGGAATTCGAGAAAAGAAGATTTGATAGAACTTCTCAGTGAAATAGATGATGCACCAACTGTTGGTTTAACAGTGATGCAATTAAAAAATAAAATTGAGGAAAGTCAATCTTTTAAATATGAACCAGAGTTTGTAGCAGAGTTATTGATCTCAATATTTGAGGATAGAAGAAGAAAAGAAGAGAATGAGGAATACCAACTTAGCACTTTAAGCTTACAAAATTGAATTTGAGAAAATTAAATTAGCGCAGCGGGAAAAAGAAATTGAATTGGAAACAATTAGAAGTCAGAACACGAATAAAAATAGATATCCGCTCAGACTGTTACGTATATGGAGAAAATACCCACCTTGCCAGATTTTGTTCACAACTGGATACACAGGAAAAGCACTTCGATCTCTCAAAGAATGAGACGACAGAGAAAAATGGTGGCGACAACATGATAGCGAAGATCGGATTTACACGTTTAGAATCCGACAAAATAATAAAGCAACCATTGCAAAGTGGCAATATTAGCCTGATTTTTGCTTTTGGATAAATAATTAAAGCCAGAGTGGCGAGAATTCCAATTTCTCTTAGCAACGCCGAAAAACCACCAGTTTTCAGACCTGCCGAGATTTTCGTAGCCTTAACAGAAGAGCTGCACGGCCCCGGGTTGTTGACCCCACAGGGGCACAATTTATTGCTTTCGGGAGGATCATACCCCACTACTGCAGAGCTCGGGCCGGACGGTGGAATTCCCACGAAAGGGTCTGAGGGGAGTGAAACATTTTTTTTGCTCTCTTGTTAATGACGATTCATCTGGTGGTGTAAACAGCATTGCTTCGGTGAACTCGCTGTCGCGGGGAGAGACTGAAAGGAATAACCTGATACCAGATGCTGATAATTTGAGATAAGAACAGCGGAGCAGTGAAACGTTAAAAGCGGTTCTCGACAAAGTTAAACGGAAGATAGAGAGAAATAGGATAGAGAATGAGAAAAATAAAATTGTGGTAGAGATTGTGGAAAAAGAACTGTCTGATATGTCTAATTTAAAGTCGGATGTGAAACCTGAAATGCGGAATAATTCGTACGAATATTTCGAGCAGCGAAACCATGAACAAATAAGTAATTCACACGACTTCCATACGTTTGAAAATAAGAAAGATGTGCATGAACTAGGAAGTCCTGTTACCGAAGTAGAGAAATCGAAAAGTGATTCGCGTTTTTTCAATGGTAGTGAAGCTAAGAGTAACATGCATGATGTGGAAAATGTAATGGGTGCTTCAGAACTGCATGTTTGTGAGACGGAGAAGTCAAAACCGTCAAAGGCCAACTCATCTGCTTTTAGCAACGTGCTAGATAAGTCCAATGTTCCCAACGTTACGTACAATAAATGTGCGACTTCACTCCGTGAGTGTGTGAAAAACCGCTGCGGAAACCGGTGACGAATCACGAAATTTAAAGACTCTGTGCGGTGAATTACATGCTAAAGTAGAGGAGAAAAATGCTACGATTTTGTTGCTGAAGGAAGAAGTGACAAAATCAAATGCCGTTGTGAATTATGTGTCTAAGGAAAGTGATTCGGTCCTACAGAATGGGTCACGAGCGCAAAATGATCGCAATGAATGCGTAGTGTTTGAGAAGAACTACAATAAAAGAAAAGAAACTGTGTAAATGATAGACTTAACATTGCTGAAACTCTGTGTTTCAGGTTACTCAAGGGTCAAAGTTGTCGACGCTGACACTTTGTCCAGACTGATGCCGGACTAAAATATTGCACCAGAGACTGTTCCTGATCATAAACTGTGCCATTATAAACTATTCCTGAGCACTGACTTTTCATTGAACATTTTTTATTAATTGTTTTATTTTTCATGCTAAGCATTTTAGATATGAAAGTCAATAGTTTGATATACTAAGTTAATTCTTTTAACTGATTTATCTATCTATAATTATTTCTTTTGTATATGTTTTGAGTTTTTTTATTCTGCATGTAGTAAGATTAGATGAAGATCTAGCTAAGTATATATTTTTTTTGTCAACAGTATATATTCGAGCAGGTAAAAGTGATTTGTCGTATTATGTATGTTACCTGAGAATAGTAGTTGAGATGTGGTTCGCCTGTCACTTACGTTTCGGATTCAGATTATTTGAGGTATAATCCCAATCTTGAGGGGAGGGTGTAGAGACAGGCGAGTCACTATAACAACGCCCCCTATCGTAGGGGAAGGGGTACTACGGAGAACGCTGGGGGGGGATTGCAGACTCCAGACGTATCTGATAAGCTGTCACAGAGAACGACGGAGGTGATTTCAGACTCCGGTCGTGTCTTATATATTTTTAGAGAGATAAATTCGGAGGTGATTGTAGACTCCGAACGTAGTTGGTAGTTGCATTGTGTTTTTTTTAATGCAATAGCCCATAATAAATATTATCATTAACTCTGGTTCAACTTACTGTTGCGTCACTGTGGTAAATATGAGCCTTGAAGAAAAATGCAATTAAATCAAATAAAATGTCTTCCCTATTATTGGAGCACACCTAAAAATAAAATTATTTCTCCTAAAAGAAAACTTAAAGAAATCAATTCTGCTTAAATAAAGAACCTAAAGCTGAAAATTAGAAAAATTAACTCAAACGCAAAGACCGACATGACAAAGATATACATTAACATAGCAAATTTATTCATTCCGATTTCCTTCACAATATTATATAATACCATCACAAAAAATGGTTTAAGCCCCTGAGGATTCAAACATCTCCTTTCAATAAATTTCTATTAATCACAAAATCTTGATTACTTATACAATTTACTGTTAAAATAACATTTACTATCATGGTGACTGGTGAAAAACCAATATGAATAAAAACGATAAAAACAAAAGAAAACTTCAATAAATCTCAAAAACAAAAAGGGTAAATTAAAAGTAATATTACCCATTAAAATGCTGCAGCACTCTAACAAAAAAAATAATAATTTTACGAAATCATGAGGGGAGCCTTATCGCCATTTCTAAAGCGTGCAAGACGCCAAGGCATGAACTCCGCCGGACGTTTCCGTTCAGCCATCATTCCCGAAGCCAAATCTTTCCATCTAGGGTCTAGGGTCAGCTCCCAGCTTCTTGGCTCGCCCCTATCCGTCTTCAATTTTTTTCACACCCTCCGCCCCCGAGTCGACGCTACATTTCTTCCCTTTGACTCCACGCGGAAGTAAGAAGTTCCAACGCGCGCCGTCAATCTCGGACGAGGAAAACGTTGAAATTCTGAAATAGCCGAAGGAATCTTCTCTTCGATTCATCGTTGATGTTTTTATCTTCTTACTTCATAACATGATTGTTGGTTCCTTATTTCATTATTTCCTCCTTGCAAACGCCACCATCTACGAATCACTGAATTCAACCGCTCAGGCAGCGCCCTCGTATATCAGCCAAACTCATCAACATTCCAACGTCCCAATCGGGGAGAGTGTCCTTGACCAGTCGCCACCGGTTGTCTCGATTTACAACCAGCAAAAGGGGGATTTGTCTCAAAGGAAAGACTAACTTTAGAGAAAAACTCAAAAGACACACTCTTTAATTTTGCATTCATTCATTAAATAAAAACCCAAAAATTCACCAGCAAAAAATACGCACCAGCCACCTCACAATCATTACAAAATAAGGCTTATTAATTTATCAGTTTTTTAACAATAAAGTATAACGTGATGATCTCCTTTAATTCTTCATAATGTCAAAACATTTCGAGAAACTTGCGCACGCCTCTCCAAATGCGATGATTTAATCAAATAAATGAATATTTGATCACCACAAGTTTAACCATCAAGTATACAGTATTTAGAAGAGGCTTAATAAATTGATTAAAAAAAAGCATTATTTTACTTAAGCTTAATTACTTAAAACCCGAGATTAAAACAAACGTTAATTATTTATAATACTATTAATTATCATCCCAAAAGGACTTATATTAACATTCTATGAATAAATGAAATCTTGGTAAATTAAAGACTAGTTCATTCTGATTCCCAGTAAGGTTTATAATTGCTAAAAATCTCAGTTCCCGGCATACCGCCGGTGGTTCTCGTCAGAATTTTACCGGTCCCCATCTACACCAGAGTCAGCTCTTATGTCGATGCTGTCTTCAACTCCGAGACGAAATATGCATTTTGTCAGTGTTCTTGCTTCTGAAAGTTTGTAGAAAAAAATTAGTAAGAAATATTCTTATGCATTCTCTTAAACTAAAGATTATGTACTGAAAACCGAGCAGGTATGACAGTCAACATTCATGCGATGGATTTCAATTAGCACTGTTACTTCAAGAATTGTAGTGCATGGAGTTGGTTTAACTACTCGTATATGTGCAGAACAGCTGCTTCTTTACCTTCCTTTTCAACCCTCATGCGTAAATTCATACCAGGCAGCCACCATATGTTTAGAAACTCCACCAAATGTGGTTTATTAGTGATCGAATTGAAGTTTCACAAAGCCATATAAACAGAAATATATCGATGGAGGCAAAATTTTCCAATCCATACTCGTGCTTTAATAAGTTCCAAACACTGATTATTTTTATTATATGGACTATATTTACTATCAGCATATTCATGATTTAGAAGACAGATGTTTATAGTAGTTTTTTTAAGATTAATTCTTTACTTATTTAATAGCGTATATATTTTTATTAATAGGGCCTGAGGTAGTCAAATAGTTGCGCGTTAGGCTTGGAACTGGGTCTGTTCAGTTCGAATCCTGACGAACGCTATTAAATACCTTCGGGTCTTGGCCGGATATGGGTACGTTGGATATGTAGACCGGGATGTCCTATGAGTTCAGAGAGGGTGGGAGAAAGTACGATCTCCTCAAATGTCATGGACAAGTACTCCATATTTTCAAGGAACAACAACGTGAATATAAATTATGAAATCCTAATCAAGAAATATTCACAGATGTTGAGAAATAATGGAGTCTCAAAAATCTACACTGTTATTTGGATTTCAGGTTTCGCCATTAAAACTCCGAAGTTTTTTTCTTCCTTTATTAAGGAAGATGAAAATTTATTTTCCCCCTTCAAATCTCAGATCCTCCCCGAGGTCCTTCCATGAGGTCATTGGTTGGGGGAAGGTGTGAACTCTCCAGATATCACCTAGCAGGTACTCTATGAAAACAAAAGATTTTAATCTATAGATGTGTCAAATTTGGTTTTTGTAACAGCAATTTCTATTAATTAGCAATAATTTACAATTAAAAAAATTGCTTTCTGCGCATGCTTAATGACATGTTTAAAGATAGCTTTAGATACTTACTAAGCACGAGGCTGCATAAAAACGTTAATTTGTTTATTCCGAGGAATTCTCTAGCATTATCTCTGCTATTTTTATTTTTATTTATGTTTCTGAGATATAGAATTAAACTTGACAGAAACTGTTTATTTCGTGCTATTGAGTAACCATATTTATTTTTTTGGGGTTCAATAGTAATTTTTTAAAGTGTATTTCTCTATTCTTAATATTATGATTTTCGACACTTGTAAATGATGTGTTGAATATAATTTGTGTATTTGTACATTTATTTACTAATCAACCGCTTTTTTTTTTGACCGGTACAAACTAGTTTTTATTAATATGTATAGATATATAGATAAAAACGGCATTCTCGTGCACATTTTATAAAGTACTGCTCATGCATTTCCTTATATTTTTAAAATGTCATTAATCTAAAATGAATTTAATCATTATTTCATCAATATTCCGACTCTGTTTATCCAGACGATAAATTAATTTTTCCTTTGACGAAATCTTTTATCATCTGTTAGTTATTGGAAACCGGGGTACAGAGAATAAGTCTTCAAAGAAACATTGCGTCATTTCTTTTAATTATTTCCTTTTATAATACGTTAGATATTGATATTATAATAAATTTTAAAAATTGTGTTTAGAGTGAAAATTTTAATAATGCAAATTCAAAAGAAATTTTAAATGCGCATTGTTAAATTTTCTAAATTTAGAAAATTATATAGACAAAAATTCATTATTAATTTTCTCTAGGAACAAAAATCATTACATAATAGTCTCTTTAATTATTAAACTTTTGTGCTTGGTGAAATTAACTTTGTATTATATATAATATATTAATCAATTCTTAACTTCCTTTATACTGATTGATTAATTGCTATTATTCATAAAGGGATACATTTGATTAATTATTTATTAAATAAAACAGGAATTCTAACTTTCAATTAATTACACATGCATTTTTGATTTCCAGACTTGATTAAAAATTCCGTAACCTTTTACAAAATTTATCAAAAGCCCTCTGATTTGACAGAATAATAAAATCAGGTTATACAAATATATAATGTATGTATGTGTATATATATATATATATATATATATATATATATATATATATATATATATATATATATATATATATATATATATATATATATATATATATATATATATATATATATATATATATATGTGTTTGTGTTTGTGTGTGTGTGGTTCCATACAATATTCCATTCTGGCAAGCCAGGGGATGGCCGAATGGCTAGAGTGCTGGCATTCGGTGCAGATCCTGTGGGTTCGAATCCCACTGTTGGCATGGATGTTTGTAGCCGTTCGGAATCGGCTTTAAATTGCAGGTCCCGGTCTAATTATCCCTCGTGTAGCATAAATTGACTGTAGCGCTCCAAACCAAACGAAAACCATTCTGGTAAAAAATACATCAATTTTATTAATTCTTTTATTTTCATCAGGTATGAATATTTTTGAAGAAATTCGCTGTAATAGAACTTTATCTAATTCAATTAGTTTGTTAAACACTTTTTTCTAGAAAGCGAAATATGACGTGTTATTTCAAGTTCATTGTTTTCTCCTACGTCTATAAATGAAATCCTTAAGGCGTTCTTAAAATTCAAAGATGTGAGATAAAAGGAAACACACGATTATCAGTGATATTTCACAATTTTGTTTGTTTATTATCTACTATATGCTTGCACTTTTCCAGTTTAATTGCGATGTTATTCAGCATGAGCATAAAATATTATGTCCTTGGTCCGCAGATTTTACTGCGTTCCGTTAAATGTGGAAAACGCCAGGAGAAAAAGATGCAGTTTTCAGTTTTGAAAAGATGTTAATTTCCTTTCGGTGTACATACAGGGTGTTTCATCAAGACCACCCAAACTCTGCACAGCCAGGTTCCTCGCTTGGAGTACATAAAAAAGTCCAAAGAACTAACTGTACCTCCACGGCCCATAGTTTTCGAGAAAAATGCGAGAGAAAAGTATGACGTCATATCCGGTGTACGAAAAAAACAACTTTATTGGAAACATGAACATCGGTATTTGCATATGTTTACACAGAAATATGTTCAAAGTGTCCACCGCACATATTGAGGCATGCGTGTGCGCACCGTACGTTCTTCCACCAACATCGTGGAGATTGTGTGTCGGGTCGACGCATCCAGCATTTCTTAGTCTATCTTCCAACCTGCAGATGACTTTCGCATCGGGAGGACGGCGTGGTGGATAGCAACGGGCGTACTCCCTAGAAGTTCGGCATTACCATTTTATTGACCGAAGATAAAGTGCATGTCGCAATATTCACGAACGGAATACGTTATCACTATGCGAATAATACCGGTAGTTACTAGGTGCAGCCTTTTCAAATACGATTCAAAGGACGACTTGGCGTCGTTTCTCGGCGCGTGCGTGCATGCCCCGATAAGAGTGGTGGACATTTTTAACATTTTAATCTGCAAACATGTGCAAATACCGATGATCTTGTTTCCAATAAACTTTTTTTCGTACACCGGATATGACGTCATACTTTTCTCTTGCATTTTTCTCAAAAACTATGGATCGTAGAGGTACAGTTCTTTGAGCATTTTTTATGTACTCAACGCAAGGAATCTGGCTGTGCAGAGTTTAGGCGGTATTGATGAAACACCCTGTATATTGCTCCCTCTGAAGCCGTAAAAACATTACTGATTCTGTAAAATACGAGGGCGTATCGGTACTTTTGTATAAAAAAGTGCACATTAAGGAAGGAAACTGGTGCTTTGGAGATTATAATTGACATTCTGGGCAGTCTTTTGAATGCATTTCAGTCTATCAAGCGTCGGAACGTATGAGAGTAGACAGGCATTAACGCTTGCTCACTGCTAATATGAATAATAAAGAAATACATTTTTATAAGAAAGAAAACGGCCTTTTTGTCTTTTGAAAGAAATCACCAGTTTTTATTTTCATTATTATTCTTATATTTATTTGACTTGTGAATATAAATTTTATCATTTTAAAAAAAATCTTTTAGCTGAATGAACCCTTATCATCTATTTCTGGGACGCACAAGAAGATTTAATGAAACAATGCTTTGTTATAAAATCTTCGTATCTCGTTTCTTTATTTTCTTTTACATCATATCTAAAATTTATGTGAACATATCTGTTCCAGTTTGAACGCACACACAAAGAGTAAAAGATGTAATCGTTATAAAAAGATCAAATATAGATATACAATTTCATTATTAAAATAGATAAGTTTTTATCAAAAAACCGCATACCAGAATATTACATAGTTATTTTTAATAGATGCAATTTCGTAAAATAGAAAGATTGATAAATAAAGAAGAAAAGTATATCATCATTTTTTATATTTTTCAAGTAAATTATTAATAATTACTAATATTCAAATTAATCTTTAAGAGATCACAAATAGAAATATATGGACGTATTACATTAATGTCATTTTTCATAAACATTATTCAGAACAATAGGAACATTAATAAATAAAAAATAAAAATGTATTACCAATGTTTTCTATTATATTCAAATTAATCGTTAATAATTACTAATATTCAAATAAATTATTAATAAATAAAGCAGAAAAAAAGAATGAACATATTACATAAACGTCATATGAAGCAATTCAGAATAATAGGAACATTCATACATATGGAAGAAAAATATACCATAAAATTTTTCTATTGTGCGTGTGTGGGTGGTAGTAAATAAATATTCATTCCTGGTAAAGATAAAATAATTTTAATAAATCTTTTATTTTTACTAGACATGAACATTTTAAAAGAAATTCACTGTTCAGTATTTTACCTTTTCAATGAATTTCTCAACAACTTTTTTCCAAAAGGCGAAGTATGACGTATTGTTTCCATCGAATTCTTTGCTTACGTCTATAAATGGAAACTTTTAAGTCGTACTTAAAAGTGAAAGATGCGAGAAAAAGAAAACGCACTTTCGGAGTCACAATTTTTTTTGTTTATTGTTTACGACATGGCGTACGTACTTTTCGCATTTTATTGCGAGGTTATTCAGCATGAGCATAAAATATAATGTCCTTGGTTCTTAGTTTTTACTGCATTTCGTTAAACGTGGAAAAAATATCGGGCGAAAAAGATGTAAATTTCGTTTCGATCTACATATATTGCTCCCTCTGAAGCCGTAAAAAACATTACTGATTCTGAGAAGTACGAGGACGTTTCGGTACGGAAGTATAATACAGAGCACATTCAGAAAGAAAAAGGGTTTGTTGGTGGTGATAATTGACATTATGCGAAGTCTTTTGAGTGTATTTCGGCCTTTCATGCGTTGAAATATATGTGACTGGAGAAACGTTATTGCCTTGCTCACTAATAATAAGGATGGGAAAGAAATAAATGTTTAAAACAAAGAAAACGAACTTTTTATCTTTTCAAAAGAAATCGCTAGTTTTTATTTTCATTATCATTTTGTATGTTAATTTCACTTTTGAATGTGACTTTAAAAAATATTACTTTTTTTAACTTAAATCTGAATGAAACCCTACTAACTCTGGTCACATTTTCTGGGACGCACATGAAAGATTTAAAAGTTAAATAGATTTAACAAACTTGTGTTTTTCTGTTAAAGAAAAGTTATAAAATCTTTTTTTCGCATTTATTTAGGTTCTCGTATAACGCATCTAAAACTGAATGCACATATTTCTCCCTGTAATAAATGGAATCGTTTTAAAAATACCTAAAAAACATGTACAATTTCATTTTTAAATTACATTCGTTTTTATCAAATAATCACATTCCAACACATTAGATAAACGACATTTTCAGTAGAAGTAATTCAGAAAAATAGGAATGTTGATAAGAAAAGAATAAAAATTTTTCTACCTTTCCTCAAATCGATCATTAATAATAACTAACATCGAAATTTATCATGAATAAATAAAGGAAAGAAATGTATGAAAACAGTATACTTGTATATACCACATTTTTGATAGAAGTAATGCAGAAAAATAGAAAAATTAATAATTAAAAAAAAAAAAATTATCATAAAATTTTTCTACCTTTAGACAAATTAATCTATAAAAATTACTAATATTCAAATAAATCATTAATAAATAAAGAAGGAGGATGCATGAACATTAATAATTATCAATATTCAAAGTATTCACTAAGAAATGAAGAATAGAAATGTATGAACAAATTCCATAAAAGTCATTCTGAAAAATAAGAAATTCAGGAAAATACGAACATTGATAAAAAAAAAAAAGAAAAATTGTTATTAAATTTTTCTGACATTCTTCAAATTAATCATTAATAATTACTAATATTCAAATTATTTCATAACAAAAAATATAAGAAATATGTACAAAATGACCATCTATCAAATAAAATATATTCTGAAAGCAAACCATACTTGCGATTCATTAAATAATTATCAATATTCATTAATAATTATTAATAATTATCAATATTCATTAATAATTATCAATATTCAAAGTATTCACTAAGAAATGAAGAATAGAAATGTATGAACAAATTCCATAAAAGTCATTCTGAAAAATAAGAAATTCAGGAAAATACGAACATTGATAAAAAAGAAAAAGAAAAATTGTTATTAAATTTTTCTGACATTCTTCAAATTAATCATTAATAATTACTAATATTCAAATTATTTCATAACAAAAAATATAAGAAATATGTACAAAATGACCATCTATCAAATAAAATATATTCTGAAAGCAAACCATACTTGCGATTCATTAAATAATTATCAATATTCATTAATAATTATTAATAATTATCAATATTCATTAATAATTATTAATAATTATCAATATTCATTAATAATTATCAATATTCAAAGTATTCACTAAGAAATGAAGAATAGAAATGTATGAACAAATTCCATAAAAGTCATTCTGAAAAATAAGAAATTCAGGAAAATACGAACATTGATAAAAAAGAAAAAGAAAAATTGTTATTAAATTTTTCTGACATTCTTCAAATTAATCATTAATAATTACTAATATTCAAATTATTTCATAACAAAAAATATAAGAAATATGTACAAAAAGACCATCTATCAAATAAAATATAATCTGAAAGCAAACCATACTTGCGATTCATTAAATATTTTTTAAGAGATTGATCTGTTTAAAAGAAATATAGTCTATTTTATACACTCTGTCAGAAAAAAAATATATGCACCCAGAAGAAATCGAGCTACTATCACGAAACTTGGAAGGAATGTAGTCTGGTATGAGATATGCAAATTATTAAAATTTCGATGCCAATGAGACAAGGGTAAGTGCGCTATGTGCATATGAGTTGCGCAGCTGGGAGAGTTTAAAAGCATGATTGCTCGTACCATAGGGTTATTCAAACAAATCTGTCGACTTGGATGAACAGTATTGTGACTAGAAATGCCGTATTGTGACTAGAAATGCCGTAACCGGCGACAGTACGAACAATTGTCGGACTTTGAGAGGGGGCGTATAGTAGGCCTAAGAGAAGGAGGTTGGTCGAACAGGCGTATCAGCCGAGACCTCGGTCGGAACGATATAGTAGTTGCTAGGTTGTAGGGTTCGCGTGTTGCTCAGATGCAAATTTCTGGTAGCAGCGCTGTACATGCCAGCCGAAGTGAGTTCGGCGCAGGTGTTTGATCTATTTAAAGGGCACACGCTGAGTTGGCAAAAGCCCAAGACTGGAGGGATAGCGGTGTTTAACTGATAGAGCGTGTATTGGTATTTAGCCGAGGTGGCTGCACGACTTCGAGAATTAGCTCAGAGCCGAGGTTTACGGGTACTCTGCCTGAGGGATTCATTGCGACCTTTAGTTTCTTAGTACCGCGGGTTGCGGTACTGCTGTGTATTATTTGGGAAGCCCCAAGTCTGGCTATGTTAGTCTGCCGCTACGTAGAGAATAAAGGAGTTATTCCGAAGTTAGCCCTCGTACTTTATAATGTGCCTGGACCGTTAGAGATATAAAAAGAAAGGAAGAACCACATACTGGCGCCCGACCATTTCGACCGAAAGAGAGGTGAGTGTTTGTACATTATAAAAAAATTGTGAATTGTGTTCTATAGTGCTGTGGAGTTCGCACGAAGAGTGCCAAAGAAGTAGCGATTGTGTATGGTGTCATTCTATATAGTAAAACTCTGAGTTTTGTCTAAAAGTATAATATCTACGGCACTAGCATGTCAGCAGAGGAAGTAGCTCAGCTACGCGAGCAGTTAGAACAATTAGCCGGGAAGAACACCAAACAGGCAAGACAGCAGGGTGGCACAATTTGGCTAATTTTGTGGCCATGACTGCACCACAAAATGCTTGGTTTTCGGGGGAAGGATCTGTCATTAGATATTTAGAGGCACTTGAGGAACATTGCGTCAGCTATCCTGCCTCAGACGCACAAAAGTTGGTGATTGCAAAAAGAGGGCTGCAGGGAGCAGCTAAGCAATGGTATGATGTTATTGGGTCCAGTGGGATCACTACATTTGAGCAGTTTGCTGAAAAGCTAAAGAAAACATTTCCAGAAGTAAGGGATACCCCTTACTTCCCCTTAGTTGGACCAGGAATTATATGGAGTATGTCAAAAGCTAGAGCAAACCGCGTACGAGGTGGTCATTCGGAAATGTGAGTTATTGAAGAAACTCAATGTGAACCAAACGGAAGAAAGGAAGGTTAAATTAATTACAGGTCGATTAAACCCTAATGCGCAAGATTTTTTAGAAATTATCAGGCCCAAAGATCTAACAGAGCTAATTGAAGGGGTGATAAAGTACGACCAAAGACCCACACCGAGTATACGAAAAGCGGTTCCGGACAATGGTGGGGGATGTTATAGAAGGCCACAAATGGATAGAGGGATCCGACAGAGTGGAAATTGGTCATATCCTACTAGGTATAATAGGCCACAGGCCATTACAAACCCTAGATACCCTGACATTCAGTATGAGCGCAATTTAAACTAGGGAGGGGCAACAAGAAGAGGGGCTCGTTGTCCAACACAGGTGGAAAAACCCCTAGGAAAGAATGGGTCACGCAATATGTTCGAAGCTGCGACACATGTCAAAGAATAAATTATGTGAATCACAAGCCTGCAGGGTACCTCACAAACATTGTAGCGACATTTCCTAATGCTATCGTCGGAGTGGATTTATTGGGACCATATCCCAAAAGTGCCCATGGAAAGTTTAGATATTTGTTAGTGATCTCTGATCATTTTTCAAAATGGGTGGAAATTGTACCCCTGAGGCGCGCATCAGCTCAGGCAGTCACAAACGCGTTCATGCAGAAATATGTGTTTCAATATTCTGCACCAGTACAATTAATTAGTGACAATGGCCAACAATTTGTAAGTAAGATATTTGAGGATATGTGTGAAAAGTTAAACATAAAGCACTGCAAAATGGTCACATATGGAGCGCAATCTAAATTGCGGAGCGAGTAAATCGAAATATTGTGCGGATGATCGCAGCTTACATTGAGAAATACCACCAACATTGGGATAAGTATATTCAAGAATTTACTTATGCACTTCGCACGGCTCAGCACGACTCCACGGGGAAAACACCAGCAGAAGTTTTTTTGGGACGAAAATTAATGACACCCTTAGATCGAATGTTTTTTGTACAGCAGCGAGAGGCTGAATTTCAAATGAAAGATATAGAACAGTTATTACACGAAACGCGTAAATGGAATGATGACGCTCGAAACACCCAAAAGAAATACTATGATACCAAAAGGCGAGAAAATAATGTTCAAGTTGGAGATTGGGTACTCATAGCAACACACCATTTATCTAGTGCTCAAAAGCATTTTGTAAGTAAATTTGCACCAAAGTTTGAGGGCTCATATCTAGTGCAAAGTTCCCGAAATAACGTTCTGACGATTCAAAAGCACGGGAAGCAGATCGCGGTAAATGTGGATCAGTGTCGAGTGTATATTAATCGACAAACCATGGTGGATTTAGATCAGAAATTAGAACGAAAATCGAAATCTACACAAAGTCCTGAACTCCAGGGTCAAAATGAAGCAGGCCCCTCAAAATCGCAAAAACGTGTTGCAGACACACCGATTGAGAATTCCGAAAAGAAACAGCAGAATCCGCATTTTCAAAATGAACATAGCCCTCCACAGTCATGCTTGAAACGGAAACATGAAAACGGAGATCAGACAGCAAAAAAAGTCCAATTTAGAATCCCAGGGCCGCACATAAGGGGAGAACGAAAGTTTTCAAACGGTAATGCAATTCCAGAAAAAAAATGCAAGAAAGAGGGTCCAGCAAAACCCTATTTTTACACCTCCAAATTTAATCCAAGGAATGTGCGTCGAGAAACAATTGACCGGAGAATACCGACCTGCAGTTATACAGATCAAAGTTCAGGGCCCACACCAGGACCCCCGAAATCCAGCAGCCATAACACTCAGAAGCAACCGCCTCAGAAACGGCAGTTGGCAGACGGTGTATCGGGGCAATATGAAAAACAACCACGGTACGAACTCAGAAAGAGGAGGGCGAAGACGCAAATGGGGACTTCGCAAAGGAAACAATGCATTTCAGCGGTTATTCCAAACAATAAACAACACCGAAAAGGCAGAATGGCTTCGGGAAAGTCTAGACGGAAGCCTCAAATCAGGAAGGAACGATTTAGGCCACATTCTGATGTTCGATGGATAGCTTGGTTGGATACAGTGCGAGCCCAGATGTGTGGTGATGTATCAATTCAACATTATTGATTTTCAGATTGGAGCCGGACTTCAGAGTCTTCCAAAGTCGAACTTTTTTTGTGAAAATACATTAATAGTAAAATACCTTGGAACGCAGCTCTGATATTTTGAGTAATCAGTGCTATGAGTCTATAATGATATAATTGATTTAGTTATACAATCTGAATTCTGATTGGTATGTAATAACTTTAATGATGGCTTTGTAATAATTTTTGACGCGAGGTATTTTCAAAAAAGTGTCATGTGGAACTCTGGAATTGTAGTAAGTGAAACTTGTGATAAGAATGTAATTTTATGGCATAAAATGTAAAATTTTTGAATATATTGTGATTCTATTGCATAAAAATGTAATTTTTTTTTTAGGAATATAATGTAATTTTGTATCAAAGTTTGACTTGAATGTGTAATATTGCTTGCGAAATACTTGATGTTGAATGCGTATTTCGAATTGTAATAATTAAGGTTAAACACGTGTCGTCACTAAGCTGTAATATCCCCTCTCTCGGAGCGATCAAGGTCACACAGAGGAATTTGCAATTTAACCTCGGAAGAAAACCATGGTCTCTTAAATTGTAAATCCCCAACGGCTCTCTGACACGGGACGACACATTTAACTAATTCATCCCTAACAACACTTGCGCGCGTTACACATTCCACTCACAAACAGATTGCTTTAGTAGTATAGATATATAGATTGTTTTGTTAGGTATTTGTAGATGTATTAGAATTAGTAAATATTTACATGTATTGCATTCAACTGACTGTACATAGCAGACATTTCTTTACATTTCTGACATTTGTGATGTCATGTCTGAAATATTTTTTTTAAGTATCCTTAGAACTTGAAACTGAAAAAAAAAAGGCTTTTAGTGTCAGCCTTGCCTAGATTTAAATAGCATTATATTGAGATCCCGGACAGAAATGATTAATGAACTAAATTTAGGTATCTTATATAACACAATTTAAATTCTGAAGTATCAAGAAAGTATATGCCTAATTTTCACTTTGTTTTACTTATACAACTAATAAAATGTTAATACTATCTTTTGTTTGTACAATTGAGAAAACTAACAAGTGAAATACAATTGAAAATTGAAATGTGCAACTGTTCAGTTAGAAATGCTTAGAAATTGAAATTGTAGTTTTAGAATGTTTAAGATTGCAGGTGAATTATATTTTGGTGCAGGAATAAGATTACTATGAAACTTGTATTATGGATGTCTGAACGGGATTCCGGTCAGTCAGACATGAGTGCAGCTCTACGTTTAAATTAGATTTTTTTGTTTAAGTAGACGGAGGTGTACTTGCAGTGAGGGATACCAGGAGGAAGAAGTGCTGGTTACAGAATGAGATGGACGCACCAGCAATTGCCAGGGAGCCGAAGGACAAATTCCGATGAAATGCTGCCGATCACACTATACGTCACAGAAGGGCTATTATTATTCATTTGAATAAAACTAATGGTTTTCTACCCTGTGGCCGGAGGGGAGTTTTTCCGGGATTCCAGCTATGGACTCCGAATTAAGAACAACCTGCCGATGATGAAGTGCAGAGACTTTTTGTAATAAACTTTGCTTCTAGGTTATGTTACTCAAGACGAACGAATGTTAAAAGGGGTAAGGAATCAGTTCAGGCAGAGAGTAGTTTCTAGGGGAGTGTAGGAAATTGCATAGACTCCCAATCGCGTGGGGAGTTTTATTAAAAATCCGCGCCCGCACCCCGTTAAAGACGTGGCGGTCTAAATTTTTTTGTTGGGTCAGGGAGAGTGTAGGGTTCGCGTGTTGCTCAGATGCAAATTTCTGGTAGCAGCGCTGTACATGCCAGCCGAAGTGAGTTCGGCGCAGGTGTTTGATCTATTTAAAGGGCACACGCTGAGTTGGCAAAAGCCCAAGACTGGAGGGATAGCGGTGTTTAACTGATAGAGCGTGTATTGGTATTTAGCCGAGGTGGCTGCACGACTTCGAGAATTAGCTCAGAGCCGAAGTTTACGGGTACTCTGCCTGAGGGATTCATTGCGACCTTTAGTTTCTTAGTACCGCGGGTTGCGGTACTGCTGTGTATTATTTGGGAAGCCCCAAGTCTGGCTATGTTAGTCTGCCGCTACGTAGAGAATAAAGGAGTTATTCCGAAGTTAGCCCTCGTACTTTATAATGTGCCTGGACCGTTAGAGGTATAAAAGGAAGAACCACATAAGGTGTTGGCAAGAATGGATCACGGAAGGGATAGTTTACAGACGGAGAGGATCAGGGCGTCCCAGGACCACAAATGTGCGCGAGGATAGCGCAATAATAAGAGCGGCCACGTCCGCACCAACAACGTCGCTAGAATCGGTTCGACGCCATTTACCACCTTCCAGACTTTCGGTGGTATTAAGGGAAATTAATCGGAGACGAATGGCCGATTCAAGTATAAGGAGCCGACGTCCATTAAGGCGCCTACCACTCACCCCCCATCATAGGCAGTGTCGATTGGATTTTTGCCGACCTTGGGCAAGCTGGAGTGAGACCGACTGGAGGCGTGTGATCTTCAGCGATGAATCCCGATTCAGTCTCAATGTTGATGACCAGCGTATACTCGCGTGGAGCTGGCGAGACCACCGGTCCCATCCGACATTTGTTGTCGAGAGGCATACGGAGATTACACAAGGTGTGACAGTGTAGGGAGCGAGTTGTTGGGACACACGATCACCTCTAGTCGTCCTTCAACGCACTTTGATGGCACGCTGTTACGTGGATGAGATTTTAACGGCAGTTGTACTGCCTATGCTATCAATTCGCATAGGTGCCATTTATCAGGAAGACAATGCTCGTCCACATACTGCGCGGCTCTCCCAACTGTGTCTTCAAGGATATGACGTACTCCCATGGCCTACCAGATCACCAGACCTCTCTCCAATAGATCACGTCTGGAACGGGCTTCGAAGGCAACTGCTGCCGTCCCGGAATACTGGTTAATTATCTGCCCAGTTGCAAAGATTATGGCATGATCTTCTGGAGGAGGTCATAGGTGACCTTATCATTTGATGCCACGCCGTGTTTCGGCTTGTATACCTTCTAGAGGTGGATTTACTACTTACTGATTTGTAACCTTTTTCATGCCATATCTTCTTAATAAAACGGTCTGTTCTGAATTTGTAATCATTTGCTTATCTGCTCATACACTACATACATGTTAAATTTCGTGTTAGTAGCTCCTTTCCTTCTGGATGCATATATTTTTTTTGAGATTTTTTGTTCGTGTGTATTTCCCAGATATGAATATTTTTAGAGATTTTCACTCATGGAGAACGTATATTATGCAATGAATTTCTTAACAAATTTTTCCAGAAAAATAAATAAGACGTATTGTTTCAAACTCATTCTTTTCTTTAACATAATTGAAAATTTGAAGTCGTGCTTACAAGTCAAAGATGCGAGATAAAAGCAAACATACATCGGAGTTCTTTCACATTTTTTTGTTTATTTTCTATGACATGCTTTCACTTGTCCCATTTTATTAGCAGTCCCAGGTTATTCAGCATGGGCTAAAATATATTGTCCTCGATCCTCAGTTTTAACTGCGTTTCGTTAAATGTGAAAAATGCCAGAAGAAAAATGCAGTTTTCCAGCTTTGAAAAGATGGAAATTTCTTTTCGATCTACATATATTGCTCCCTCTGAAGCCATAAAATCATTACCGATTCTATAAAGTATGAGGGAGTATAATATAGATGACATCCAGAAAGTAAACGGGTTTCTTGGAGGTGATAATTGACATTCTAGGAAGACTTTTGAATGCATTTCAGTCTTTCATGCGTAGGAATATATGCGAGTTGAGACACGTTAACTCCTCACTAATAGTAAAAAAGGAAAGAAAATTAATTTTTAAAACAAAGGAAACGGACTTCTTTTTTTTTTTAAAGAAATCACCAGTTTTTATTTTCGTTATAATTTTTGTATAAATTTAACTTTTGAAACTAACTTTCAAAAGTTAAATTATATGTATTATTATTTTTTTTTGGCTTAAAACTGAACGGAACTCTATCTTCTCGGTTCTCATTTTTTAGAAGAATTTAAAAGTTAAATCAAGTTGAAATTGGGTTTTTCTGTTAAAGGAAAGTTACAAAATCTTCGTATCCGAATTTATTATGGTCTTCTATATCGGACCTTTGATTCAGGTCGCAGATATCTCTCTGGTTGGCGAACTTACAATGAGTAAAAGCCGAAATCATTATAAAAAGTCCTAAAACAGACAAACCTTGTCAATATTAATATATATTTATTTTACATCAACTAATAATATTTCAACATAAACTTCCTTTATAATAGAAGTATTTCAGAGTAATAATTAAAATAGAAAATTTATTATGAAATTTTTCCAACTTATTCAAATTAATCATTAATATTTACTAATATTCATATCAATCATTAACAAATACAGAAGAGAATTGTGTGAACATATTGCATAAAAGTTTTTCTTCAGTAGAAAATATTCAGAATAATATTAACATTAATGATAAAAAAATTGTTATTAAATTTTTCTACTTTATACAAATTTATCACAAATGATTACTAATAGTCAAATTAATCATTGGTAAATAAAGAATTTCAATGTATGAACATATTACATAAACGTCCTTTTTAAAAGTAGTAATTCAGAAAATTAGGAACATTAATAAGACAAGAAGAAAAAATATTCTTAAATTTTCCTATTTTTACTCAAAACAATCGTTAAAAATTATTAAAGTTCAAATTAATAATTAATAAATAAAGAAAATAATTGTATGAACTTATTACATAAACTTCATTTTAATAGAAATAATAAAGAAATATAGGAACATTAATAAGCAAGGAAGAAAAATGTAACATTACATTTTACTGCCATTATTCAAATTAGGCATTAATAAATACAAATATCCAAATTAATCATTAACAAATAAATAAGAAAAAAATATGAACATGTTTAATAAACGTCGTTTTAAATAGAAGTAATTCAGAATGTGTTTACGTGTGTGTATGGTTATATAAGATATTCCTTTCTTGTAAAAATAAAAGAATTTTTATACTTTTTTTATTTTTACTAGATATTAATATTTTAAAGAAATTCACCGATAGAGTATTTTATCTTACTCAACGAATTCCTTAACAACGTCTTGCAGAAATAGAAATATGACGTACTTTTTCAATCTTATTCTTTTCTTACGTCTATAAATGAAAACTTTAAAGCATACTTAAAAAGTCAAAGATGCGAGATAAAGGAAAACACGCATTCGGAGATTTTTGTTTATTATCTACGACATGCCGGTACTTTTCCAGTTTTTATTGCAAATGTTATTCAGTATGAGCATAAAATATAATGTGTTCTTGGTTCTCAGTTTTTA
This sequence comes from Dolomedes plantarius, assembly GCA_907164885.2. Taxonomy (NCBI): domain Eukaryota; kingdom Metazoa; phylum Arthropoda; class Arachnida; order Araneae; family Dolomedidae; genus Dolomedes; species Dolomedes plantarius. The sequence continues at coordinate 134,609,401 of OU015496.1, forward strand.
CTGCATTTCGTTAAATGTGAAAATGCCGGGAGAAAAAGATGCAGTTTTGAAAAGATGTAAATTTCGTTTCGATCTACATATATTGCTCCCTGTGAAGCCATAAAAACACTACTGATTCTGTAAAGTAAGACCGCGTTTCGGTACTGGAGTATAATATAGAGCACATTCAGAAGGTAAACGGGTTTTGTTGGAGGTGATAATTGACATTATGCGAAGTCTTTTGAGTATATTTCGCTCTTTCGTGCGTCGGAATATATGCGGACAGACAGACGTTAACGCCTGCTCACTAATAATGAGAATGGAAAAGAAAAAGAATTAAAACAAAGAAAACGGAATTTTATTTTATTTTAAGAGAATTTACCATTTTTTATTTTCATTATATTTTTCTTATTTCTTTTCTGAATCTAACTTTTATCAACTTTTTTTAAACTTAAAGGGGGACGAAAACGTATCTTCTTTTCTTTCATGAGAAGTCCACAAAGAATTTAAAAGTTACATTTAATAAAATTGGGTTTTTATGTTAAAGAAAACTTTCAAATTCTTCGTATCTCGTTTTTTATGGTCTTCTATATCGTATTTAAAATTCAGATACACAGATTTCTCTGTGTTTGATGAACATTCAAAAAGAAAAAGGCAATACCTTATAAAAAGAAAAATACCTGGAATGGATAAGCACTTTTATCATTAAAATATATTCAATTGTTCTTCAAATGATAATGTTCCAACATACAGTGGACGCTCGTTAATTCGAACTCAAAGGTTCTCGGAAAAAAGATCGAATTATCCGAAGTTCGAATTATCCGATGTTAAGAGAAAATATATAACTTTAAAAGTGTAGCACTGAAGAAGAAAAATCTCCTAGTATGTATAACCCCAGAAAATATATTATACTATGTTATCAAAAATTAAACACATTAAAAAGCAATAAAAACTTACCTTAATCATAAAATGAAGCAGAAGATATGCAGTAGAAAGTAAACTTTAATTAAAAATATGATTTACACTTTGGGGAAAAACTGTAAAATGGATGCTTGGTTTTGTTTATGATGCCTACATTGTTCAGCCAGATTCTCGATTTGAAGTAAACATTTCAATTCGTTTTCAGAGAAAGGTTACATCTGAATAAATGCTTTCAGAGTTTTAATAGAGTCCATTAAGGCCGCATTAAAAATATCTTTCGGCAGGTAAGTAGAGAAAAGCCCTGGCAGTTTCCTGCCGAAATTAGTGCACACGTCTCCGTTTACATCAGAGCTTTGCCCACATACAGTTTGATAAGAAATATTGTGCCTTTAATTAAAACGAGAGAGCCATCCATCACTGCATTTAAAATCATCAATACCCATTCGACTTGCCAATTCATCAGCCTTCGTCAGCACTAGGGATCAATTTAGTGAAAAATTTCGAGATCTAACATCCTGGAACCATAGCAGTAGAGCTTTTTCTAGATCTTCTTGGGACGCATTTCTCATGCGTTTCCTTCATCTAGCAAATTTTGATTTTTCCCATGAATCTAAAATTGACTCCTTGTTTTTCAAATAAGTTGACAAGGTATTTTTTTAATTCCCTAGTCAGCTGCTAACTTTGTTTTACATTCGCCATTCTCTACGTTCTTTAAAATTTCTACCTTTGTCACCAAATTTAGGGTTTTGTACTTTCCATGTGTAGACATCCTGAAATTTTACACGTTCACACCACACACTGACGAAGAAAAACTAGATCACATTAACTTGTCTGCAGTGCAGGTATAATTGACGCAGCTTCCTAGAATCTGTAGTAAAGACTGATTTTTCTGAAATTCTAAGAAAATTGATACAAATAACGGAAAATCGCTTTTTCCGTTAAGCACTGATAAGAAGGACACTAGCCATTAACGTTTAGCGGAAATGCAATAGTCTAGGAATGCAGGCATGTGCCTCTTTACACAGATAAGAAACACAGATGATCTTGACACACAAAATATAAATACAGCATGTATTTTCTCCGTTAAACGAGGAAAAAGATATTTTTTTGTCAAATTTTTAGTTCGAATTAACCGAAGTGATAAAAATTTAGTTCGAATTAATGAGATATTTTTAACATTAATTCCGATACAAGTTTTTGGAGGCCTTTGGATTAGTTCGAATTAACCGAAAGTTCGAATTAACCGAGTTCGAATTAACGAGCGTCCACTGTATTACATTTATAATAGGCAAAGTAATAAGGAAAGAAGAAAAGTTTATCATTTTTTTCTAACTTTACTCATAAATAAATATTATTAATTACTAATATTCAAATTAATCTATATATATAAAAGAGCTTGTCTGTTTGTTTGTCCGCTATAGAATCATAGACTGTTTCACCCACCGGGACCAAATTCGGCACAGTTAATGTTTAGGACCAGAGAAACGTAAATCAGCAAAAACGAAGTTTGGGGCTCAATTAGTTATTTTTAATTAATTTTTTAATGATTTTTTGTGCCTCTAAGAGGTGCGAGTACCCCCTGTGGATACAGACCGTTCCCCCACAATATGTTATCAGTGAAATCCGAACCATCCCCCGTGTGGTTATTACCAACCCCTCTTCTCCCGCGCGGGGGAAGAGGGGTGCGCGGGGGGGGGAGAACTTCATGGTAATAACCTTTGGCCTTGCCTAAGACTGACTGACTGACAGATAACGCAGAGTCCAAACCGTTGGACATAAAGAGCTGAAATTTTGCATGGCGATTCTTCTATAGTGGAGTCTATAGTGAAGGGGTGAACTGAGAAAGATTTTTGAAAAATTCTTCCTCGATTCTTTAAAATTAAATTTTTAAGCTGTTTTTCTAAATTTTTTAAGTTTGCATTTAAAATGATGATCCGAAGGTTATAAAATTTATATCACGAGAAAGATCATAAAAATTCCTTTAAAACGAAATCTCTTTCGAATCTTTACATCTCTTTTCTGATTTTTGGTGAATTTTTAAAGATTAATTTTTAGAATTTAATTTATGAAATGCTGATGACGTGGTTTCTTTTCTTTTTGTGATACTTTAAATTAATTTTGCGTTACGTGCATAACAACGAAATAAATTGACAAAAGAAATATTAAAATACGGTAAAAGATAAAATTTAACCACTAGACTAACTGAGATGGGAGTTTTTTAAGAATGCAATTCAAATTAGTATGTTTTAACACAACTTTCCCGGCTCTGCTTTGTGTCCTTTGTTGTTTGCAGTTTTTCTCATCGTTTGAACGGATTTACAATTCGCTTTTTCAACGGATTTTGGCCTTAGGAAAATTAAAAACCTATACGGTTTTTGGCCTGTCGACAATAAAAAACGGAATCACAAAAGTAAGGAAAATAGGCTCCATGTAGAATCCCGCCTTACTTTGAATAAATAAAGGGAATAATGCATCTTGCACTTTACCTCTTGGGTGATGTGGAAAAAAGTGCGTCTCTTAGGTGATGTGGAACAAACTGAGCTTTTAAGGGAAAAATAAATAATAAAGGCAAATGTAAATTATAAAACTTTTTTTCTAATTAAACAGTGGATGAAACAAATTTAATGAAATCTAATTAAACAGTATCTAACAAATATAATTAAACAGTAAACTTATTCAGTCCAAACGTGCGAATTACGCGACACTGTGTTATTAATTCTCAATAAAATCAGACCTATAATCAGACGAAGGTCCGTTGGCTAAAAGTTTCTTGCTTTCTTATTGTTTGTATATCATTTCAGTAGAAACGCGCTAAGCGCAATTTGTGTAGTCAGATGAACATGAAGAGCGGGGGTTGCAGCCCAGTGTTTTTTGATGGAATGCGTCAAAAATTTTATATCTATATATCTACCCGGGCATCGCCGGGCAATAATGCTAGTCATTAATAAATAAAGAATTGAAATGGATGAACATATTGCATAATCGTTATTTTAAATAAAAGTAATTCAGAAAAACATGAAAGTTAATTATTGAAGAAGAAAAGTTTATCATTTAATTTTACTACATTAATTTTATGCTCATTCTAATACGTTAACCGAGGCTTTTTCCTATCGCCAGTGTCTTCATTAATCGAATCATCCATGTGTAAACTTAAGATAAGAAGAGTAGATTTTTCCTTTTATGCTTATTTTGTGGGACATAAGAAACTAGCGTTCTTTCTCTCCTAAGCCCAAAAATACTGGAAAAATTTTCTCTCTCTCTTCATCTCTTTGGGGATCTGCCACTTGCTTTTTTTTCAACGTTCCGACATAAGACAAACCATGCTTTTCTGAGATTTGGAGCTAAACTTTGATAAGGTTTGGAGCAGAGAGAAATCACTGAACCAATTATCAGCTGTGACATTACGTCCAGTGTTAGCGAGTAATCAATATTTCTACTATGTCCGGCCTCTTGTTGCTCAGTTGGTACGGCCCGTCCGGTTGCTCTCCAGCATAAATTTCCAAATTGGTTGAATAACGAATTTTGGAATCAACATCAATCTAAAAAAATACAGCTACAAAACAAAAAATCAGATTGATCAAAAATACTTAAGAATCTACTGTCGTCGTGTCTGAGAGATACTGGTGTCGTCGTATCTGGTGATGTCAATGACCTTCACTTTATAAGAACAAGCAGTCACCGAAATAGTTACCATGAATCTCATGAATACAAGGTCAGTAATCGAGTATGTATATATATATGTATATATATATATATATATATATATATATATATATATATATATATATATATACGAACTAGTTACGTTATTATTTCTTATCAAAATATATATTTTTAAAATTTGTAACCTTATCCTCTAATCATATAACAAACTTAAGTATCTACATGACCTAAAGAACAGATCATAAAATGCGAGGATGAAATATGGGATATGTAAAACGAAGAATTTCGCTATATTCCTTTTAGGTTACTAAATTAGCGTTAAATCTTAGTTAAATTAATTAAATACCTCAATTTGCTAGTTTTCCTAATAGTCACTTGCTTACTTTAACTTGGTAAAATTGTTTGAAAAATAGCACAGATTAATTTTTTGTTGGTCCCCCCAAAGTGTAGGAATCTCGCTGGTTATCTCTAAGCTTAAGCTATTTTTGTGTTCTGGGAACATTCTTTACAATCGCCACATCTGGGAAAATAGCCCATTAAAATCAGTCCGTTTCTTTTAAAAATGCAATGTGGATCTTTAGAATTGGATTATTTTTATGTATCGGCTAAGTTTCTAAAGAGCGGATATTTAGACTTCCGGCAGTACGCTTAAATTGCACTGTTATTGCTATTTAAAGCCGCCGTTAATTTAAAGCCGTTCATTAATTTAAATTTGCCGATCGACTGTCACCTTGTTAAATCACCGACAGCCTGTATCCATCTGTTAAAATGCTTCCGGGCACTTGCTAGCCGTGGGAATCTGGCCACGTGGGTAAGAGAAGATGCTTGCTAGTTCTCTCCTTCTCTCTCCCAATTAAAAATTACGCCTCCTACGTCACTTGAAGGCTTGACCAATAGGGTGTTTGCACCATTCGCGCTCGTCGCCGTTGGCGTTTGTCTTGTTCCGTTTTTGGCGATAAATCGCTCTACCCTGTTCTACCGGATGTTCGTACGGTAGGATCAAAAAACTGTCCGCCAATCCTGTACGCTGTCTCTCAGCTACTTTTCCCTACGTTTGTGTGGCTTGGCGATTTTTTTAGTGTTCCTGTAACCCCTCTCTCCTGACTTCTGCTCCCTCGCTGGAAAAAATACAGAGTTAGCCATATTTTTCGCCTGAGAGTAGGATCTCTTAAAAATTGGCTTTAAAAAGCTCCCGGGCAGACTTGGCTTTGCCATTTTCTGTCTTGGGAAGCTATGGGTAATAAATTTGTGTTAGCTCATCTAGATGTCTGAATTTTAGACCTGAACGGTCATTTTTTGATTAGAAGCTAATGTAAGCTTCGAGCTATTTTTGGGAACTTATATATAATAATCCAGACAGGAAATAAATATTTTTTATAATTTGAAATGCTTTGAAAGATTATTTTTGTTTACCAGCTTCTTCAGGCTTTTTATGCTAACATTACAAGTGCAGACCTGTACCTTTTTTTGCGATCAATGCAAAGTTTGTACTATAATATCAGACGTTGACGTGCTAGTCTGAACTTAGGTTATCGCCACATACGTCTTGTACTTCCATCTTTTACGACACCGTCCTACTGATTGATGTACGGAGGAATCATCTTCTAGCATCTTTGATTTTTTACTGGAAGACTCTTATCATCCTGCCGAACTGTCGGTCTCCTTCTTCCGTGGACGAAACTTTTGTCGTGCTGCAGTGTATCATGCCGTATAGAACTTTAATCCGAAATTGTACTCCTCCAGATATCTTCGGGACAATTCTTCACTATTCTACATTATAGACTGATGTCTCAGCAATATTGTTTCTTCGAACTTGAGTGATCCCGTTTCTTCATTAAGACTTTCAGCGTCCATTTAGACTGATCAATGGCTCCACCAATTTAGTCAACATTATAGATAGATGCCTGTTCCTCGTCTAATTTCTACAACCTAATTGATGGTTCAACTCCACCTAAATATTAAACAGTACAGATGGTGCATTTCGACCGGGCACTGTTCAACGTCAACAAGCTGGTAAATAATTTTCTAATTTATTATGTTATATTTACATGATTAATTTTTACATTTCATATTATGCAAGCATAATTTTTTCTTATATATATTTTTGTATCATACCATATATTGCAGTATTTAAGTGTGTAGTACCATAAATTTTTTTCTCATTATTTTTAAATATTTTTCTCGTATCAATTGCTAAGTGTTATTTTGTTAGTTAATAATGGCTACTAAAACCAATTTTCAATGTAATGTTACTTCATATGGAGATCCAGATCTGCTTGAATTATTTTTCTACCAGCTAAACGATAAAATAATCTTAAACAGGTGGGCAGATCAGCAAATTCTCACGTTATTAAAATCAAAACTTATTGGCAATGCCCTCAAGTTTTTCATTAGTTCAGCGGATGCTAAAAATTGCACAACAATTGAGCAGATGAAACAAGTTTTCAGTGATTTTTTCCAACCAGCCAACACCCATTCATTACGTGTGGCTGTTAACAAAATAAAACTAATGCCTGGTGAGACGGTTAAAAATTTAGCGCATCGCTTAGATAACCTAGTTAGGAAGGTGCATCCTTCAATAACTGAAAAAATTCAATTAGATTCTATAAAATTTAACCATTTACTTAATACCCTACCTGCCATCCATAAACTAAAGATTTTAGAGAGTGGTCTGGACTCGTTTGATGAAGCCATTAAGAAAGCCCAGTTATTACAGGACATTCAGATGCAGTCTGAAGTTCTCCTTCCGTCTACATCTTCTCAGCCATCATACTCTGAATTAATTGCTGAGGTTAATTCCTTAAAATCACAAGTGGTTGAATTAAAAATTCCCATTTTGCTTGCTAATGACTCTAATAATAATACTAACGTTAACAATAGAAATTTGAGGTCAAATAGACCAGTCCCTCACAGGCCACACTCTAAAACTTTTAGAAATAATCCTTTGAGGAGAAATATGATATGTCATTTTTGTGGAAAAACTAACCACCTCATGAAAAATTTTTATCAATTTAAAAACATGCTGTCTGCAAGATCTGTTGAACAAAATTCTGTGAATAATGGTAGAGTTCGTGTAAGACCCAATTCTTATTTTAATCGCAGAGGGAATCACAATGACTTGAACCCTCGTGCAAATGCTTATGTACCTGCTAATGACCAAAATAATAATTTAAACTAGGAGTGGAGTTTCTCAATACTGAGATGAAAAATTCCATACCTAATAATGATAATGTCTACTGTCAGTACCTTTTTGAGGATGATTTCCCTCATGTCTTAAATATTGATGATAATAATTCTTTCTTTTCCTTGCCTTTGGTGTACACACATTTAAATCGTAACAAATTAATTTCTTTGGTAGACTCAGGGTCCAGTCTATCACTTTTCGATGAAAATAGTTTTCAATTAATTAAGTCTCAAAGCAAGTATAGGTTAATTTCTCGAGCAGTAACTATTAAAACTCTAAATTCTAACTTAAGATACTCTGCTTGTGTTGAATTATCTTTAAAATTTTCCAGAAAGTCATTTAAACATACATTTTTCTTAACTGATTTATCTTCTTCTAAATTTAATATATTAATTGGCTATGACTTTCTTAATAAATTTAATGTAATTATGGCCCACAGCATTAATGCCTTAAAAATCAACGGGGAAACTATCCCATTTATTCAAAATTCTTTTGACAATTCTTGTCACTTAAATTCTACAGTTACTGTCTCTCCTATTCTTAATGCTCCTAATTATGTTGCCTGTAATAATGAAATTAATGATAATATTATTGAACAATCTTCTAATTTTGTGTGGGATACTACACCTGAGTGTCTTGTCAACCAAGAAAATAATTTAACTTCTAGCAATTATTCATATGATAATGATACTATTATTTCTAATGCTATGTGTTTTAATATACAGAATAACCATTTTAATTATGACAAAGTTTTTACATGTGATGCCAATGATAATTTAAGTGATATGTCATCTTGTGTTGTACTATTATGTGAGAAGGTAAAATTGGAAAGTAATTCTAGCAAGTATGTTAAAGTTAAAACTAATGCAAATTTTAATGAGTGTATGTTCATACCCGAGGATAAAAACCAATTGATTTGCCATCCATCGTTACATGTACTTGATCCTACTCAGGACTCTACCTTAAATCAATTCTACATACTTTTGGAAAATAAGCATGATATGCAAGTTCATGTAATGCTATTTGTGAAAGGGCTAACCTTTCTACTAAATCAACTATTAATTGTTTGTTACAACAAAAGATTCCTTTTAAACATGCTGTATTAATCCATCAGCATCTGTACAATGCTTCTCACCACTCTTCGACTGACTTTTCTCCCTTTTTATTACATTTTGGAAGAAAGATTGCACTTATATTTGATAATTTTAATTACTAAAATTCTGTGGTACAATTAGACAAACCTCAATTTCTCAACAATTTGTTTAAAAATATGTCTGATATAAAAAATATAGTGTATAAAAATTTAATGGATAAACGCCTGATTCAAAATACTAAGCAACATCAACAGGCAAAATTACGTGAACTTTCTCCAGGTGATATTGTATATGTGAAATCTAAAGACAGATATAATAAGAAATTTTCTGGTCCTTTTGAAGTGGTTAAACGTCACTCTGTAGTAACATATTCTATAAGGCTACTGTCTAATTCTCTCGTCCTATCAGTAAAATCCATATTGATCGTTTGCACTATGCTCCAGCAAGAAAACTTCATCTCAGGGATTCCCCTGGTACCCCTTTAATGTTTACCCAACCCCCTCCTACTCAGCAAAATAGGTATTTATTAAGGTCTACAGTTTTACAGTGAGTTTTTTTTGGTAATATGTTAGAACTATACAACTAACATATCTCTTTTCTTTCCTTTCAATGCTGGCGTTGCTTAGGAAATTTTTTTTTCCCCCACTGTATTTTCTGTTTCCTTTAGTATATATTTATTTTACTTCATTAATCAAAATTTCATAATCTTCTGTAAATCTACAATGATACTTTAAAAATTAGAATCATCATAAAGTGTAATTTACTTAATTGAGTGCAAATTTATTTGATAAACTTTAAGATAATGAATGCCTTCATAAAATTGTTAACTTCAACTTGACTTAATAAGGATATCTGGTTTGTTTCTCACCTGTCTGTCAAATGATGACATCTGTTTCAAAGCATGTGTACAATTCACTGCAAATAAGCTACAACTTATGAATGTTCACCATTAATGTAATTATCTAATGTATTTGTTTATTTCACTTATTACTTATCTTATCACTTACAAGTGTGATCCATTGCATACTTTACTTCAGCCGTTGATTTTTTTTTCTTATTACTATAAATATATTTATTTGGTTTCTATGTATACATATATATATTTTTGGTTTGTAATGGTTTTCATATGGTATTCGTATGAGTAGGCATTGAAAGTAAACATTAATAGTAGGCATTGATACTAATCATTAATAGTAAATATTGACAGTAGGCATTGAATCAATTAAATATTGAAAGTAAACATTGATATTAAACATTGATATTAAACATTGATATTAAACATTGGTAGTAAATATTGATAATAAGCATTGATACTAAATATTGATAGTAGGAATTGAAACTTTATCATTGACAGTTATTCATTGACATTTATTATATTAGTATTTTTTCATTATTTTCACTGTCACATTTTTTATTTTATTGTCACATAAATCTATTTTACTGTATATAATATTGACATTCATGGTTATGTGCTCAGGTGATATGTTATCTATAGATATATTATTTGATGTGAAATTTATTCATTCTATTTGATTGTTTGATGAATTTATATAATAGCAAAACATTTTTACCAACTACTTCTATATTCACAAACTTTAGTGTATCATTTAATAGTCTTAGGATTTTCATGCGTTAAACATTCCATCTAAACGCACAATTGAAATATGACCTTAATTACGTCACTATTTTTTATGATATTTTTCTTTGTATTACCTCATCTTGTCCATTTTGACAATTTGTATTATTACCAATTATGACTATCCTAGACCTCATGTTCACTACTACTTTCCTTTTTTTTATTTTTATTGTAATCAGTTCCATAGCGCTAATTTTTTTAGCAATTTAGTGAGATGTACTCTAGTTCTTCAAACCACTTTCATTTTCCATTTTTTATTATTTTTTCATTTTCACTTTTTCCCTATAGTAATATTGCTACTTTGTTGTTTTCTTTTTTTTGTAAAATTAAACTTCCACACACAAGATAGGACGTCACCGACCTTCTTGGGACAGTCTCATGTACTTTCTTTCGGCCAAGGAAATGTATGTGATTCCAGCTCTGTTTTGTATGTTGGATGATCTTTTGATCAAATTTAATTTTATTTTCAACCATTCACTTGAAGTTAGGAATTTACTAAAGGCTAGGTGACCTAGTCAATTCTTCCTTTTTGCACAGCTTTCCCCCATGAGTGGAGTCTGTCTTGGTGCATACTTTTTCTTAGGCTTCAGGTGTCAAAATCCTTCGCGGAAACATTACTGAACCTAAAGTAACTCATTTTGACTTTTTGTTTTTTTGTTATTCTTTTGTACCCAATTGCATGAAACTGACAGTTTGTGGTTACACTTTATGCATCCAATTTATTTTTTTTTAGCTCACACTTTTTGTAAATCATGTATGTCCAGAAACAAACTGTGTTTATGTTGTATTTCAGAGCCAAAGAGCCTGAGTCAGAGCCAAATAGCCTGATAAATATTTTTGTTGAGTGACATTTTCCATTACTCTTTTATGGTGTGTTTTTATTATTGATTAAGTAGCTTGCAAGATTCGAGTTCCCATATCTCTGGTAGATTAAGTTGTAAAGTCATCTTAGAATCATCCGTTTTTTTCGTGGGTACTCTTGTTAGCTCAAGCTACGAGAATTATATTTATTTTAAGTCACTCTGTGTGAAGCACTATGATGCATATAAAATACTACGATGCATATAAATCAATATAATGCATATAATAATATGATGCATATAATGCATTATAGTGATTTGTATTTTGAATATATGGTTTACAACAATTTCGAATATTAAGTTTTCAAGAACCATGATTATAGGCAAATGTCCCTTTAAGTACACATATATATATCTCAAGATTGTATACATAATTTTTTCATGTTACATAATTTTTTGCTACCAAAATGAATATTTTCACTTATGCACGAATGTAAATAGATTTATTGTGAATTTAACTGTCAAGAATTAGTGAAAGTATTTATCATTAAATTATTGAATTATACTACCATCATCTTTTGCTGTATGTAAATCAGGTATGATCCTTTATTTTCCATTTATACTATGTGTTATGATACTTTATTTTTTTCATATGTACTGTGTTTGTTACCCAAATCAAAGTGGAAGTTTCTCAAAATTTTTTCCATCCTTGGACAGGAGGGAGTGTCTATAACGAAGAATTTCGTTATATTCCTTTTAGGTTACTAAATTAACGTTAAATATTAGTTACATTAATTAAATACCTCAATTTGCTATAGCCTCAATAGCACAGTTTAATTTTTTGTTTGTCCCCCCAAAGTGTTGGAATCTCGCTGGTTATCTCTAAGCTTAAGCTATTTTTGTGTTCTGGGAACATTCTTTACAATCACTACATCTGGGAACATAGCCCATTAAAATCAGTCCGTTTCTTTTGAAAATGCCCTATGGATCTTTAGAATTGGATTCTTTTTATGTATCGGCTAAGTTTCTAAAGAACGGATATTTAGACTTCCGGCAGTACGCTTAAATTGCACTGTTATTCCTATTTAAAGCCGACGTTAATTTAAAGCCGTTCATTAATTTAAATTTGCCGATCGATTGTCACCATGTTAAATCACCGACAGCCTGTATCCATCTGTTAAAAAGCTTCCGGGCACTTGGTAGCCGTGGGAATCTGACCACGTGGGTAAGAGAAGATGCTTGCTAGTTCTCTCCTTCTCTCTCCCAATTAAAAATTGCGCCTCCAACGTCACTTGAAGGCTTGACCAATAGGGTGTTTGCACCATTCGCGTTCGTCGCCGTTGGCGTTTGTCTTGTTCCGTTTTTGGCGATAAATCGCTCTACCCTGTTCTACCGGATGTTCGTACGTTAGGAGCAAAAAACTGTCCGCCAATCCTGTACGCTGTCTCTCAGCTACTTTTCCCTACGTTTGTGTGGCTTGGCGATTTTTCTAGTGTTCCTGTAACCCCTCTCTCCTGACTTCTGCTTCCTCACTGGAAAAAGTACAGAGTTAGCCATATTTTTCGCCTGAGAGTAGGATATCTTAAAAATTGGCTTTAAAAAGCTCCCGTGCAGACTTGGCTTTGCCATTTTCTGTCTTGGGAAGCTATGGGTAATAAATTTGTGTTAGCTCATCTAGATGTCTGAATTTTAGACCTGAACGGTCATTTTTTGATTAGAAGCTAATGTAAGCTTCGAGCTATTTTTGTGAACTTATATATAATAATCCAGACAGGAAATAAATATTTTTTGAAATTTGAAATGCTTTGAAAGATTATTTTAGTTTACCAGCTTCTTCAGGCTTTTTATGCTAACATTACAAGTGCAGACCTGTACCTTTTTTTGCGATCAATGCAAAGTTTGTACTATAATATCAGACGTTGACGTGCTAGTCTGAACTTAGGTTATCGCCACATACGTCTTGTACTTCCATCTTTTACGGCACCGTCCTACTGATTGATGTACGGAGGAACCATCTTCTAGCACCTTTGATTTTTTACTGGAAGACTCTTATCATCCTGCCGAACTGTCGGTCTCCTTCTTCTGTGGACGAAACTTTTGTCGTGCTGCAGTCTATCGTGCCGTATAGAACTTTTGTCCGAAATTCTACTCCTCCAGATATCTTCGGGACAATTCTTCACTATTCTACATTATAGACTGATGTCTCAGCAATATTGTTTCTTCGAACTTGAGTGATCCCGTTTCTTCATTAAGACTTTCAGCGTCCATTTAGACCGATCAAAGACTCCACCAATTTAGTCAACATTATAGATAGATGCCTGTTCCTCGTCTAATTTCTACAACCTAATTGATGGTTCAACTCCACCTAAATATTTGAACTGTACAATATGTTTATCAATACAATTAAGAATATTTTTAATGAAAAACACCAGTTTAAAATAACAATGCCATAAGAAATCTCCATAAGTGCTTTAGGTCTCAAATTAATCCCATATTTCGAGAAGCAATAATTTAATATTTAACGTAGTCCACTGCATCAGAAAAATAAATTGTGTGTTTCATGTTTAAAATCAAAAATATTGATCTTTCATATCCGAAAACTTAAAATTGTACTATGCGCGTATTGACTAGCACTAGAAATTTAGATCTAAAAATTAAAATTTTATCTCTTAAAACATAAAGCCAGTTAGGTATAATTTAAATAATATTATTTCTTTTATCTACTGGTAGAGGTTACTACAAATGGAATCGACATTTTATACATATATATTTATATTTATATTTATATATACACTCATGGACAAAAAAATAGCGCACCAAGAAATAATTGCGGGATCGTAACGAAACTTGCAATGAAGATACATGTCGGGGAGATATGCAAATGATTAGAAATGCAGCGTGATTGCGCATTACGTATAGCCGGTAGAGTGCGTTGAACATCGTACTCTGTGGAGTATAAAACAGGTAACCAAAGCTTGTTTGAGTGTGCTGAATCATTTACAACGGAAGAGCTGAGATAGACATGCCATTACGCCGTGTTCGAAGACAATATAAGCAATTGTCGCAGTTTGAGAGGGAGAGAATCGTCGGGATGATGGAAGCTGGGTGGTCAGCTAGGAGAGTAGCTCATCAATTAGGCCGCTCTGATTGTGTTGTGAGGAGGTGTTGGGACCAGTGGACCCGAGAGATGTCATGTACACGAAGACCAGGCTCAGGACGCCCTCGACAGACCAGTCGTCGAGAAGACCGCCACATCGTAAGAAATGCACGCGTACAGCCAACTGCTTCATCGGCCGCCACCCAGGTACAGGTAGCACCTTCACTAGGGGCCTCTGTGTCTTCTCGAACCATACGAAGGCGCCTGGCTGAAGGACAGTTGGTATCGCGGCGCCCATTGCGTGTGCTGCCCTTGACGCCCACCCATCGACGCCTCCGTTTGGAGTTTTGCCGCGCACGAGGAAACTGGACTGCAGCGGAATGGAACCAGGTCGTCTTGAGCGACGAATCCAGATTCAATCTCGGCAGTGATGACAATCGTGTTCGTGTGGGGAGAGCCCGTGGTGAACGCTTCAATCCTGCCTTTCCTGTACAGCGACACATCGTTCGCACAGCTGGTGTGATGGTATGGGGTGCCATTGCCTACAATACACGGTCACCCCTAGTATTGTTCCGTGGCACCATGACAGCCCAGCGGTATGTTCATGAAATCCTGCAACCACATGTGTTGCCACTCATGCAAAGGCTCCCAGGAGCCATTTTTCAACAAGACAATGCTCGGCCTCATACGGCAAGGGTGTCACAAGACTGTCTCCGCACTGTTACTACCCTTCCTTGGCATGCCCGATCCCCAGATTTGTCTCCAATCGAGCATATCTGGGATCATTTGGGACGACGAGTTGGGCATCCCATGAGTTTGAACGAACTAGAGGCAAGGTTACAGCAAATATGGAACGAAATGTCTCAAGACATCATACAGAACTTGTATGACTCAATACCCGATCGTATCGCATCGTGTATTCGCGCTAGAGGGGGTCCAACGGATTATTAACTCCTCCGTTCTTTTGCCTTTTTCTCTGAAATAAATTATCCTTTTTCTTTGATTTTCTTATCATTTACTTATATCAAAGTAGTCATTACGTATGTAAAATTTCGTTTCATTTTGACGACTCCTTCTTGGTGCGCTAATTTTTTTGTCCATGAGTGTATATACAGGGTGATTTTTTAAAAAATTGACACAACTCAGAGCCATCTGTAGTGAGATTTTTCTGCGAGTATTCCACCAAAATTGAAAGAGGAACTAAGGACAACATGGGAAAGAGTTTCCGTGAACAATATAGCTCCAAAAGTCGCCGATAGGAGACGATAGGACGCTGTTCTTGAAGACGCACTCGAGAATTTGCATAGAAGGCAAATAAAACATCAAAATGCAAATTCATGACAACGTAGTCGACAGCAGCGCCAGTATTTTGGGCTATAACGATGGGTACGGAATCTGTTGCGCCTTCGCTTTCAGAAGAAAGGGTCATAAGTCGATTCTTCTACTTGCCTGGCCACCTCGCTTCCCGGACCTAAGCCATGTGACATTTTTCTGTGGGGTTATTTAAAGTCTAAGGTGTATCTTGGTGGAGTCTCGAACTCAGCGGCCTTTAAAGGACAACATATCCCTGACTTTTATGAACATTCCTGGTGACATGTTACGCTTGGTCGTTAAGAACGTAGTATTCAGGATGCAATGTGTCGTTAACTGGGACTGTGGTCACATTGAAAGAGGGAGAAGTGAATTTTCTGCATAAAGTGGCATTACAGAGAAATTTCTTTGTTATCCATTTGTCTATTTACAACTTTTTCGGTATTCATCTGTTATCTTTATAGCCCGAAATACTGGCACTGCTGTCGAGTACATAGTCGTGAATTTGTATTTTTATGTTTTACTCTCCTTTTATGCAGACTCTTGGGTGCGCTGACAACAAAAGCGCGATATTTTCCCCTATCGGCGACTTTTGGAACTATTTTTCCCCACGGAAACTCTTTCCCATATCTTCCTTAGTCCCTCTATCAATTTTGGTGGCATTCCGGCTGATAGATCGCGCTACAAATGGCTCTGAGTAGTGTCAGTTTAAAAAAAATTACCCTGTATATATATATATATATATATATATATATATATATATATATATATATATATATATATATATATATATATGAATATGAAATTGTATTCACAGGCGCACAAAAAATTTTGGTGTCTAGGACTGATTTTAACTATATTTGTGGAACTGAATCTAAATATGAAATCAGTTTTTGTCTCTCATCTCTACTTTTTTAGATATAGTAAAATGTCGTTTATCCGGACTAACTGGGACCTTAGGCAATCCGGACAATCGAAAATCCGGATAATCCGGGTAATATGGGTAATAAGCAATACAAAATCTTTAACTAAGAAGATCTACTTTGTTTTGTAACAAGATTACATAGTATTGTTTACTAGACGTTAAAAAATATATATAAAAAAAAACTTTTGACATCATTTTTTTTCAAAGAATTGGTAAGTCTCGTGAAGCTTTCTTAAACTCAACAAAAAGCATTTTATTACCATAATTTATTGTACTGTCTATGCAGGAACTGTACATTGAATCAAACTAAAAAGCGAATATTTGGCGTACTTGTAGTTACGTTCTTGCTATCACAATTAAAAATTATTATATAATGTGATCATTAAATAAAAATAATGTCTGCAAATCTCATCCGGATTTTCCGGAGATCCCAATAAACGAGGTTTTACTGTACATCCACTTATCTATCAATGTTTTATTCTATTCAATACATTCAAGTATAGATGATTTGTATGTGCCGTCCAGTTAGTTCCAGGAAAAGCCGCTAGAAGAAATAAGTTCCTGAAAAAGAAGAAATAAGCTCCTGAAAAAGAAGAAATAAGTTCCTGAATATTTTCCAGATGACTGGCGCCTATTTATTGGCACTCAAATGGAGGCTTGAAATGTGTCATTCAATGGGAACAAATATGGTTCAATATTACTCAACGAAACTGAAAGAATACTATAACACCATAGCTTTGGTCTTGGAGAAGATAAAGTATCATGAAAAATCAAGGTGTGATTTGTGTCAACTTAAAAATGGTAAACTTTCTCCTTGGACAGAAATGTGGCTACACCAAATATGCTTTCATCGTGTGCCTCTAGGATAGCAGTGATAGAACACACAAGAGACAAATCATGGACGTTGAGGAAAAGAATGTCATTAACGACCCTTTAGTTGGACGAGAGAAAATCATCTTTCCTCCACTGCATATCAAACTGGGCCTAATGAAGCAGTTTGTAAAGGCTATTGATAAGAACTGATCATTATTTGCATATATAGGGAAAAATCATGCCTAAGTTGAGTACGGAAAAAATATTGCAGGAATATTTGACGGCCCACAAATAAAGCAACTCATTAAGGATCATGTCTATGTAAATTCCATGAAGGAGGCTGAGAGAAAAACCTGGACTTCATTTGTTGCAGTTGTCGGAAATTTTCTGGGCAGATGCAATGCTGAAAACGATGTTTAACCAGTAAACGAGATGCTAAACAGTTTCAGATCCTTGGGTGTAACATGAAGAATAAGGTGCACTATTTACACAGCCACTTAGACCATTTTCCTAAAAATTTAGGAGACACCAGTGAGAAACAAGGGGAAAGATTTCACCAGGATGTTAAAAATATGGAGGACCGGTACCAAGGAAGATGGGATACACAAATGATGACAGATTACTGGTTGAATTTAAAAAGGGACTGTTCCAAAATACATTCAAGAATGTCACGGAAAAGAAGTTTCCGAAGTGTTCAGTGACTAGTTGGTTTTTCCTCTTTCTTGCTATTTGTAATTAGATAAGTACTACTGCAATATTCTCTATGATTTTTATGTTTCTTAAACATCTTTTAAAAATATAATGATAATAAAAAATCCCGTGTTTAGTTTTTTAATTTGATCGATGGATTTAACTTAAAATAGTATAACGTATATTTCACTAATATGTATTATCTTTGGAATTTGGGCTCCCAGGCAAAAACTAATGCCATATTTAAATTCAG
Organism: Dolomedes plantarius; assembly: GCA_907164885.2. Taxonomy (NCBI): domain Eukaryota; kingdom Metazoa; phylum Arthropoda; class Arachnida; order Araneae; family Dolomedidae; genus Dolomedes; species Dolomedes plantarius. Next base: position 134,627,767 of record OU015496.1, read on the forward strand.
GGCATCAAATTCTCATGCAATCAGCTCCAAATACCCTGGCACCAAAACCACTGTTGGCCTGTGTTATCGATCACAAAGACAATAGAAAATCAGTGAAGAGACTGTGTAGTACAAACTGTAAAGGAATAAGTTCTGCGTGCAGATGTTCATATTTTCACTTTGTTCCTCTCTATGTGTAACACTATTTACGAGCAGTTACTTACGAAATTCCAATTCCTTTCTTAATTTTAGGAATTTTCATGCTCCTGTTCGCCGAACATATGACCCCTCTCCCCTCACACACACGCAAAATAAAATAAATAAATAATATATATTCGCATAACATTCATATATTATTCCATTTTCACATCACAAACCAATACAAATATTCGCTATACCAGAGTTTTCAAAGTGGTTTAAAAGCGGATACATTTTTAGTATGTGATAGTAGAAAAAATTGCCCTGGTTCGGAAGAAAACAAGCTACTGAGAATATCTTGTCCTGGCTCTTGTGTATGAATTTATTCAATACAGCATGAGTTTATTCTAAGTTGTAAGCCCATTTTTTATACTTTATCAACTAAATTTATCTTAACAAATACTAAAATCTACATGTTTGCAAGGAATAAATTTAAAATATTACATTATTTTAAATGCATTAGCTGGTTGAGTCGGTGTCTTGGTGTCATGTATATGTAAGTTTGGTGTTTAGTGTTAGTAATATAGATATTTTTGGTACATTTGTCTTTTATATTTTTCTTTTCTACAAAATGGTCTCAGTTTTGTAGCAGACGTCCGAGAGTGTTGCCATGGGTTAAAACATTGTTTAATCGGAGTCGGGGGGTCACAAATCAACCCGGTCATTAACTACAAAACTTCCATTTCTGTTGTGAATTTCATTCTCTTATTCTTAAATCCGTGTAGGTATGGTCACGTCTTTCTTCTACATCGGTTTAGTATTTTCATTCCTTATATATATATATATATATATATATATATATATAAAACATATTTTTTACTAATTATCTATATTTTTAATTATAAATATTTTTTAAATTAAAAAAAGGTCACTATTATACTTTATATATATATATATATATATATGTATGTTTTTTTCAATTCGATAAATTTGCCATCCCCTATTTCAAAACTGCTTTTTTTTTACATCTATAGAATGACATATGAGATAACAGTAAATATAAAATCGATTTCCTGACATATATCCTCCTTCAAATACTCACTATTAAGTAAAATATATATTAAAAATCCTTTCCATTTATCTCTCCGATTTTATTCATTAAGAGTAACTGTCTGTGCGTCAAACGTGGATGTTAAGACTAATGAAAGCCGGTTTGCGGTTTTGAAGAGTATGTACCTTTTCCTTGTATGGTCATTATGCGGGTGCATTCAAAGAAGCTCATTTCCCATGAACTGCGGCGGAAATCTCAGTAATTAAGTTGAATTATTGGGAGCAATTAGAGAAGTGCGGTTAATGATCCTCCTGTGAAAGGCGAAATTACTGTATGTATTTAAAGACTCATATGTTCTGATCTTCAATAGAATGAAAGGAATGCTTGGGTAGTGTACCTTCATATATACATATATATATAATACATACATATATATATATATATATATATATATATATATATATATATATATATATATATATATATATATATATATATATATATTCTTTAATGTCTCTTTGTTATTTGATATGTTTTTCTACAGTCTTAAAAAAATTAAATTTAAAAAAATTGAAGATGGGTATATCAGATTTATAGATAAAAAAAATAACTCGTATCATGCTTGGAAACTATTTTTTAAAAAACAATTTTTTTTAAATAATACTGAGGCAGTATTTTGTCCCGAAACAAACATTTGCCCATTACATGTGTAGTATAAAACTAAAATTGTTTATTCTGCTACTACTTTTATACAGTTGTTCCGCAATTTACGATTTTCGGACACAAAATAGGGAAAGCCAATGTCTATTACATGTAATTTTGAAGAGAGAAATCAACTCCTATTCTAGTGATAAAGTCATTGTTTTAACCTATATATTTTACTGTATTTTCATTGCAGTTAATTTTCTTCCCTTATATTTGTTATTAAAACATTTTATCCATTTACAAGTAAGTAAATGAATATATTGATATAAAGGTACTCAGAGAAAGAAATTTTTCTTAATGCAAATCTCATGTTTGTAAATTAAATTCTTAGAAATAACATATTTTAAAATTTAAAGTAGACGGAATGTTTTTTTCTATGTTTGGATCTTAGAAATAAGTTTTAATAGATCACTTCCTATAGAGTAGAAATATCTGCATCTTGATTACTGTTTCATTTTTTCTATTTATTTATCTGGGTTCAATTGTTATATAAATCTCGGCGTTTTCCTGCACCGATTTAAAATTAATTGTGCCTTGATGTTCAATTCCTGCTTCTGAAATGTAATATTTTCGTCACGATTATAAATTTTTCTAGGTAGGAAGGGATTTAATTAAGAGTTCTTAGTAAGTGTTAGCACATTGTTCATAAATTCACCTTATAAGCGAAGATTATTTGGGTCTCATTCTGGAAGAGTTAATTTCGTGACTGTGGAATCAAACGCAATTTTTCATAGTTCCTAATGTGAGTAAAATATTTTTCGCTGAGAGGAAAACTATGAGGTAGGAATATCAAAGACGTTATAGAGAATATTACCTTCTACCCTAACTTTGGGTATGTATACCTTGAAGTGGCACTCTAAATAATTTCAATCAAACACAGATCTTACATAACAACATTGTTTATTCAAGCATTTTCACATATATATTTTATTTTCAATGTAAGTAATACGTACTACTAGTACGAGGTATATAACATTTATACAATTCAATATATTTCCTGGTATAACTATTCATGCAATGAAAATACAACTTGAGATACTCACAAATACTTCGGAAAGTCGACCAGCAATACTGCTTCGTAAACTATGGGCTTAACAAGAACTCGCGTAGGTTTGAAGCAACCTAGCTATGCCTCGAGCGACTGCTCGTAAACCTCGACTATTTTTAAACCAGACTCTAAGCCTAGCTCCAGCTCGATACTTCGTTTCGTCTACTCCTCCTTTCACTTCCACTCACTTCGTCTCTTTAATCTAGATGCTTGGTATTTATACCAACTGCGTATGCCGCAATTAGCATATCTTAAGAGGATTCTTTAACTTTATTCACCTAAAAGTTCGATTATTGAGAATCGAATCTTATGTAAACCTTACATTGTCCTCCCTCGAAAAAAAATTAGATAACTTAAGTCTGAATGGCTTTTGTTAGCTAATTGAAAACGCGGGCTGGTCTGACTTTTTACGTAATGGGGGGAAAAGCCAAAAAACACTTGTTGTGTGGGGGAAACACACCACTCCCATTTTACAAAACTAACCCCGAATTGTCCAGGTAACACCAACAAATGGTGGATTTGCAGAGTTGCGGATTTGCAGAGTTGGCCAACTGCGTACTAGAAAATCTATTTCAGTTAAATTGTCACCTCAATTGCACAGCAGGACATTTATTGACTGTTTGTAGGTGCTCTCCCACAATTCATAGTGCACATGTGTTATGTTTTGTTAAGTTAGTACATTAGTTAGTTAGTTCGTTATTTGTATGAATTATGATTTTTTTCTATTCACTACATGTCCCCTTCAAAAATTTATAAAACAACAGTATGCCGTTTTTTTTCAGTGGCTCACCCATTTCCTCTCAATTTTTTTCTCACAGCATATACACTTGGAAACTTCAAACCAGTTTGGTTCAATTTTATTGAGGGGGGGGGGGGAGATAGAATAAGAAAACTGATATAAGTCTTGTTCCTCATGAATGCAGCAACTTCGTCGCACCATTCTATCCATTCAGTGGAACCTCTCTTGATTGTCGCAGTCCTAGTAAAGGGGTTTTGTTGACCGTGTGGGCATCCTTCGTGCAGCAGGGCATTGGACCTGTGGCGCTGGTCTGGCTTGACGATGGACAGGGATTCTCTTGGGAAATTGAATTCTAAAGAGAATTCTCTTGGAACAGGGATTCTCTTTCTGGGAGTCTGGAATCTTCCGTTTCCTTTGCGTCTGTTTCCCTAGCTTGTGGTGATGATCGAACGGCTGAGAGTCAGGCACCGACGATGGAGAAGTCATAGGATTCTTTCTTTTAACTCCTGACCGGGGTACCTGTACAGGAGAGGAGCTGCTTCCCTCATGCGGGTCGTCACCGGAATCGTCAGTAGGGGAAGGACTTTCTTCGCTGGTGACCCCCGTAGGTCTAGCATCCTGTGAACCATGTGAACCTGGTTGGACTTGGTTTGCAAACAGGGGATAGTCTGCGCGGTTTATATACCTCTTAATCTGGTCTATGTTTACGGGGATTTGCTGTTGGCCTTATTAGGTAACCACTGGGCCTGCTACCTTTTTTATTTGGTACGGACCTTGAAAATTCGGGCAAAAGTTCCCGACTATGCCTTTGCTGGCGTTAGATGGTGTGTGGGTGGCTTTTAAAACCCATTGCCCAACTACAAATTTTTTCTCCCTACGATTTTTATCGTAGTACGTATGCTGTTGCTTCCGCATCTGGTCATTAACTTGCTTGATCTCGCGAAGCATCTCCTGAATATCGGCTTGTTGAAATTGAGGCGCTTGTCCCGGTACGAAGAATAGGCTGTCTAAAGCAGTGATAATCTTTCTGCCTAAAAAAACTTCGGCAGGTGTTTTCGCTGTCGAGTCGTGGACGGCCGAACGTAATGCAAACGCAAACTGCTGTATATGTTGATCCCATGTTTTATGATTGTTTTGTATAAATACGTGAATCTACTACATTGCGATTTACCCGCTCCGCAATATTCGACTGTGGTCTATAAGTGACCATTTTTGCATGTTTTATTTGAAGCCTGTGACACAGGTCCGTGAAAACTTCTCTGACAAACTGAACACCATTATCGCTAATAATTTTTACAGGGGCACCATATCTCAAAACATAATTATATGTAAAGCATCAGCAACTGCTTTGGCTGAGGCTTTACGCAGGGGTATAATTTCGGTCCATTTTGAAAAATGGTCGACTATCACGAGTAAGAACCTGTATTTTCCACTTGCACTTCGGGGATATGGAACTAATAAATCTATCCCTACGATTTCATTAGGGAACGTGGTCACGATACTTTGTAAAAAAACATGCAGGTCGGTAATTTATATAGTTAGTACGCTGACAAGTGTCGCAGCTTTGAACGTACTGGGTGACCTACTTCCTCATTTGGGGCCAGTGGACCGCCTCATTAAGTCGAGAAAAAGTTTTTCGAATACCCATATGGCCGGATGTAGGTAAATCTTGAAGAGTATGTAGAATGTGTGGTCTCATTGAGCGTGGAATGACGGGACGAATTTCACCGTTCCGATTTATAGATGCTTTGTAAGAAAGGACATCATCGACTAGTTCATAGTTCTGTGCTCTACCCTGTATAGCATGTAAATTAACTCCGGAAATTTGTTCGACGTTTTCTAAGTATTTAACTATATCTCCGAATTCGAGTTCTTTACGAAGCTCTTCTTTTAACTACGTTTTGTTATAGAGCAAAAGCGAAGTGATCATCTCACATTGGGTTATCGACTCCCTCACTGGGTCTCTGCTTAAAGCATCCGCTACCAGATTTCCTTTCCCCGGACGGTGCTCAATGATTAAGTTGTATTCCTGGATCTTTAATGCCCAGCGATTAATACGGAGCTTAAAATTTTTGCCCGAGTATAATCGGGTTAAAGCAGCATGATCAGTTATAACCTGAATCGGCTGTTCTGAAAAATAACAGCGAAATTTTTTGAGTGCTACGACAATAGCCAAACATTCCCTTTCAGTGGTTGTATAGTTCAGTTCTGCGGAATTTAATGTTCTCAAAGTGAAATCGATAGGTTGGTTTTCGGGCATTATCGCAGCGCCGATTTCGACATTAGAAGAATCCGTTTGCACTACGAATTGTAGGTTCTGATCTGGATGGCGTAATACCGGAGCTTGGATCAATTTCTACTTTAATGTTTGGAAGGCGTTATGAGCTTTGGAACTCCACGTAAATTTAGTGCGCTTCTTACGCAATTTGTAAAGCGGTTCGGCAACTTCCGAGAACGCAGGTATGAATGTGCGATAATATGAACAAAGACCAAGAAACAACGAAAACAACGAACGGCAAAACAACGAAAGTTGTTTTGCCGTTAGTGGGATTTGAAACGCTTTTACTGCGTCGATTTTATGTTGAAGAATCCGCTTGAACGCCCTGACGCGTAATTTTGAATCCTATATACGGTAATTCCTCGAGGACGAACTAACACTGTATTTATTGTTAAGCCAGCCTGTTTTATCAAAGAAAGCACTTCCTGTAAAAGAGCTAAGTGTTCGGTTAAAGTTTTCCCCTTAATAATTATGTTGTCGAGGTATACGGCAACGTGCTTTCCAAATACAGGCTTGAGCACTATATCAACATGTTTTTGGAATGTGCCAGGTGCCCCATTGAGTCCAAAGGGCATGCGACGAAACGTATAAGTGTCTTTTTTTGTTATAAACGCCATTTGTTTAACATCCTCTGCAGCCATAGTACTTGAAAAAACCCGGATGATAAATCTAAAGAAGTCATGCATTTAAATGACGTTAAACTATGAAGAATATCCTCAATTATGTAGAGAATTTTATTACTTTATTCAGCCCCCTTTAATCAACTGCAAATCTCCAGGCTTCGGGATCAGTAATAGGCAAATTGCCTTTTGTTTCGACATAACACGACCGGACTTGCCCACGCACTATCGACCGGTGAAATAATATTTTGTAGAAGCATTTTATCAATATGAATGTATATAACATTCTGCTTGTTTGTATCGTACCTATATGGGCGGGCACGAATAGGGGAACTGTCTCCCGTATCAATTTTGTGAGTTGTAATGTAATTCCCGGCTTGTCTAAAAATACCTCGATAAATTTGTTTAAAGTAGTCTGCAAATGAACTTTTTCGTTTTCTTTTAAGTCCGTTTTCGACAAGTCAACTGGATTGGGCAGCACAGCTTCTTTGGGCTGTTGGTGCATCTGCACCGAGATAGAATTCTGCTTGACATTTAGTGCTACATTATACGAGTAGCAAAAATCAATCCCTGGGATAACCTCATGTTGCATATTTCGCATTACATGAAAAACAAGGTTGTTTGTTTGGGATTGTATACTAATGCGTGCCAATAACGAGCCTAATATTTGGCATTCTTCCCCTTGAGCTGAAAGTGTTCGTAATTTATTATGCGTGTTTAAGAGCTTCATGTCATAATGTGATTTGAAGTGCTTTTCTGACATGTACGACCTTTCGCTGCCGGTATCAAGCAGAGTTGTTATGGAAATTGAATCAATTGGCAGGTGCACGTAGGGTAGTTGCACATTTTTTAATGTAAGCGCACTAATGTTACTATAACGTTGGGCTTTACTATTATGCCGTTCACGATGTTGATTTGAAACTCGCGAAAATTTTTCGCGGGGGGGGGGGAGATAAGCTTTCTCGTACTCGGGCGAGGGCAAGGGGTAGCGAAGAAATGCCGATTGTCGTGTTCAGCAAAAACTTGCAAAAGTTCAGCTTTGCTTGTAATCTTCTTACTGTCCAAAAAGTCTTGAACACTGGGCTTCAACTGCCGAGTAACTGTTTTTAAAACTACTCCTACAGTCACCCCTTCTAAAAATTCCACAAATTTGCTTTTCTATAGCGAAATGTAATGCAGACTAATTTTCTCGTTGCCTTAGCAAATAAATTTCAGCTTCAATTTGACTTTTGTTAAAGGTCTTGGGAAAAATGCTAAGAAACTGTTGCTTGAATGACGAATAGTCAGCAATGAGATTACTGCTTTGCATACACGTGTACCACTGCAATGTACTACCTCTTAAAGAGGCTACAGCAATTTTAAGTTTATCTCCCTCAGGGGTGCTATGTTGCTGAAGGTAACGCTCTAACTCAAGAAAAAATATGCTTGAAAAGCCGTCATTGAAGGTGACTTTGAATGGCATGACTTGCTGAACCATAATGACGCATGGTAAATTTTCAGCAGTGTTTTGCCTTAAATCACTCATTTTCTAGCAGTATATAAGTATAATATCAAAATACTTTCACAATTTTATCAATATCAGAGTATAACACAGTACACATTTCAAACTTCAATTATGTTGTTCGTTATAAATGTAAACAGAACAACCAGGGTATATATAAACTTTCCGGCGCTTGTATAGAGAATATCAACATCTACCCTGAATTTGCGTATGAATATCTTGAAGTGGTACTTTAAATAATTTCATTCAAACACAGTTCTTACAATGTTTATTCAATCATTTGAACATATATATTTTCTTTTTAACGTAAGTAATATGTACTACTAGTACGAGGTATATAACATTTATACAATTCAATATATTTCCTGGTATAACTATTCATGCAATGAAAATACAACTTGAGATACTCACAAATACTTCGGAAAGTCAACCAGCAATGCTGCTTCGTAAACTATGGGCCTAACAAGAACTCGCGTAGGTTTGAAGCAACCTAGCTATGCCTCGAGCGGCTGCTTGCAAAATTTAACTATTATTAAACTATACTCTAAGCCAAGCTCCAGCTCGATACTTTGTTTCGTCAGAAGTACTCCGCTTTTCACTTCCTCTCAGTTATTTTCTTTAATCTAGCTGCTTGGTATTTATACCAACCGCGTATGCCGCAATTAGCATATCTTAAGCGGATTCTTTAACTTTATTCACCTAAAAGTTCGATTATTGTGAATCGAATCTTATGTAAACCTTACAACCTTCTAATGGTAATTTTGGTGATTCGGAAGTTCAGAATACAGGTTTTTGTTTAAAGCCTCAAAAGGAAAATGTTTTAATGTACTACTTTTCAGAAATGGTGACACAGTTAAAGAGATCAAGTGTTATTGGTACTATACAAAATTACAGTCAATATATATATATATATATATATATATATATATATATATATATATATATATATATATATATATATATATATATATATATATATATATATATATATATATATATATATATACATATATATATATATATATTTATTTATTTATTTATTTATTTATTGACTTTTTGTTTCTTTCAGGTTGAAAACAATACCCTACAGTAAAAGTTTTCATGATGCTGCTAAGAAATATGTTCTCACAAAAAAGTATTTCTAAGTCTTCTCCAGATGTCCAATTTACGTCTCAAACCGGACAGTTACTTACCAGCTTAAATCACCTTTGAAGACAAATGGAATCACACTGGAAATGTTTGTGTGTGTGTTTGTGTAACGGGAGATCTCCAGTTAGGTGGCACAGATAATCTCCTGTTTTTTTTCACATAACAGCTTCGAGTAGAAGATTCCACGTTTCCCGTTTCTTAAGGCAATTATTTCGGAATAATCCTCCAGAAGAGTTAAGAAGCTTAAATCTCTTAGCTTCTGTAACTGAGATATTAAGTAAAAATACATTTATTAATTAGGAATGTCTTTTTGCCTTTTATCAAAAAAATTTTTTTGAAGAAAAAACTATTGTTCGAATTAATTCAGGATTTGTTGTTTACTAACTAAACACAGAGTAAGTATATATATATATATATATATATATATATATATATATATATATATATATATATATACATATGTCTATGTGCGTCGTTGTTAGTCTCCAACAGCCAAAAACTTATATATTTTCGTATCTGCCCTATAGAAATTTTTGTCGTTATATCTGACATCAAAATTTAATTCAATTAACCTGTTTTCAAATAAGTACGATTTTTTCATCCTGATAGAATTCGTGTAACATAAATTCTCTTAATTCCATATTTCCATCCCGTAATGAAATTTGTGACAACAGAACGGTCCGATTTCCAGAACTAAGATATTCCTATTAAGAGATTTTGTAAAACAGACCAGAACAGTGACATTCGAGGAGATATCAGTTTCACATTTCGGAATAGCTTAGTGCGCGTAGGAGGGGAAGGATAACACATCGAGAAGTGTATCTCTGAAACTACGCATTCTTTTAAGGTATTCCCAAAGGGACGCGGGGAACTCAAAATGCAGGTTCCTTTTGAAATATTATATTCTCTATTTGCTAAAGTTCAATATAATTCCGAGAGCTATATTTCTAAACATTGGTGAAGAAAACATGAGTTCCTTTCTTACTTTTATTGCTCCTCTTGGACATTTATTCGTTTCTCGAAAGCTAATTTGTTACATACACACTAAATTTTTGTATGATACATATATATATATATATATATATATATATATATATATATATATATATATATATATATATATATATATATATATATTGTATATATATATCATACAAAAATTAGAATACTATAGAATTTCTACAACATAAACTTACATAGCTATTCCGCGGCATAGAACGTTCCAATTTCCAGATGTAACATATTTTTATTATGCGAGTTTCTAAAGAGACATAAGCAGTGGAGTTTACGTCAAAATGAGTTTGATATTTGGGAAAATTTTATTCAAGTGCGCGTCGGGGTGAATGTGAGAGAAGTGCCTCTTTGAAACTAAGCAGGAATTCTTTGAAGGTATTCCCGAAAGGACGGGGGAACTCAAAATGCAGTATTCTTTTGAAATATCATATTCTTTATTTTCTGAATACCAATATTATTCCGAGAGGAAAATTTCTAAATATTGAAGAAAATATCAGGTATTTTCTTGCATTTATTGCTCTCTGGGGATATATATATATATATATATATATATATATATATATATATATATATATATATATATATATATATATTTATATGTATGTATCCATTACATCACCGCCTTAAAATACAACCGGAAAAGGAAAACTAGATCATATTTACATGACTGGAGCTAGACTCAGCCTGAAGGAAGTAAAATTTTTATGCAGTCTGGCCGAATCGTTTATTACTGCGACAAGAGTACATCCGTCCATATCAGAAGACAATTCGGAAGCGAATATCATCTTTCAACCTTGCACGCGAGAGGAGAGGAACATGTGACTATATTTTGAAGGGTCAGCAGATTATTGGTGCTCGCTATGTGAACCCACGCCTTTCTCCAGACGTATACACGTAACCTCAACTAAGCTCTACTTTTGGAAGGAGAGAGTTTTGTTTGTAAACTTCTACCGGTGTAATCCACACGTAAACACTTCCTGCTGAGGGGAAATGTGTGAAGATTGATTAACCTGAAAACAATACATGATTCTATTGACCAGCATTCCATGGTTTTTCTTCCTGGCACTATTGTAGTCTACTATTTGAATTTATCTGTGCATTTATCTGTGATAAGCTGTTTTGAAAAAGGAACTCTGGTATAAAGATTTTACTTAAACGGTTCTCACTGTATGATTCAAGACTAGAATCTGTAATTCATATCAAACACGGCAGTCAACTGTGTTCCATAAGCATTTCTGTGTAAGTTAAAAATCACCTTTATTGCCCTGTTGTCTGTGTCAGTGAGTTATATTTTCCTTCCACTATTGTGACTCGTAGACAATGTTTTAGTACTCAATTTGTACTGTGAAGTGAAGGCACAGTACCTGTCGATACCCCCAAAGGACTTTGATAATGACTTTATCAAAACACCAAATAAGTGCACACCTACAATTAGCACGTTTTTGACCTCAGTTAGGCTGAATCATTTTATTCCACCATGAGTTATCATTTTCAAAGCACAACTTAAATGCAATCAAACATAGCCTTGATAAAATAAGCTAAACTATTTCACAAAAAAGAGGTGGATATATTTGCAATTGACACTTTGATCAGCAGCTCTTTGAAATTCACGTTATATATATATATATATATATATATATATATATATATATATATATATATATATAAATTTTGATCAATCTGACTTTTTGTTTTGTAGCTGTATTTTTGTGGATTGTTGTTGATTCCAAAATGTTTTATTCAAACAATTTGGAAATTTATGCTGGAAATCAAACGGACGGGCCATACCAATTGAGCAACACGAGCAGGGACATAGTAGAAAGACTGATTACTCCCATCTCTAACACCGGACGTAATGTCACTGTAACGAGGAATTCGTTCCAGAAATAATTAATTTGGTTGGGCTCATAACGCACGTTAAATTACTGTAAAATCTCTAATTCTAAATAGTTGTCCCTTAAAATAAAATAGCGTAATTTCTATACCGTTCCCTCGACGTGTGTGTTCTTGAGAATTTTAGCCGTTGCCCCATTTCTTTTAAACCGTAAAACTTCAACTATAATTTGCTTAGCCAAGTGTTAGTCTCAGGATTCCCTTGTTAAGTTTCACTAAAATGCACTTTTTATGGCTGATAATTGCAGGGTGTGTCATGTGAACATCCAACTAACTTTTGTCCACGCATGCCGTGTAAGTTTGCTCACTAAATTGGCCCCATAAAATCAGTTGTAAGTTAGAAATATAAATGTGTGTTCTATGCTACTCCTTTGTTCGAGAGGAAGTTTTCCCACGAGTGAATTTGGCGACAGCCTGGAGTGAAGGCGCTCTTCGAAGTTGTTCTTTCTCTCCTCGTTCGACCAATCAGGCAGAGGCGCGAATTTCGTGTATCAGGGCTAAGCCATTCACGGGCCTCAATTTTGGCGGCGCGCTCGATGTTCTCCTCTTGGCGAGGTTTCGGCATGGCCGGGTTCTTATTATTGGCCATCAAGTGCCCGCGTGGTTTTTTTACTATATTTTTCCTCCGCGCTGAGGTAAGCTTCCGTACGCGTGGCACGGGTGGTCTGTCCTTGTTAATTGGCGCTTTTCTTATTATGGTAACCCTCGTTGTCCGCTTTTTTGCAGACATGTCCAGTGATGAGAAGAAATACCAGAGAGAGCCATATTTTTTGGTGAGAGAGTTGTCTCTTATATATTTTTGGAAGTTTAAGCACCCCCGTCAGTTTTAGCTCTGCCAATTCTGCATCGGGGGGCTATTTTTTTATATGTTGAATTGATCATCTTCAGTCTTTAGACCAATGCGGTCAATTTTTTGTATTTCGCTGCAGATCTGCAAATGTATTTCCTATTATTCAAGACAGGCTCCATGTTTACTAATGCCGAATAAATTACTTGTTATTACTACAAATTTCCAGCTGCTTTCAACTTTATTTTAAGAAGATGAAGGTGAATCCCCTTGGGTTATTGTCATAAACGCATCCCACAATTTGTATATATCGATTTGGCCGTAAGTGAGTGATATATTTCAACCGAAGTGCTAAGGAACCATCGATCTCTTCATATTATTCCAAAATTCTCCGCTTGAGTTCCTTGTAGCTGTTAAATCAACTTTATTGAGGTTGTATCCATAGAAGTAACCAACTAGTCTTCTCTCCACGAACTTTCGCGGTTGCGTATTTTGAGACTAAGGAACATGTCTTACCATAAGTTGGTTTCTCGTCAACGGACAATTCCTCGCGTCACTCGAGAACTGTTTAATGTCCTCTTCAACTTCATAAAGATCCCTTTCACTGAGACTCATAATTCCCCTTTACAGTCACTGCCGATGATTGGTTCAGTGATGTCTGTCTGCTCCAAACCTTATCATAAAATCTTTCCGTAAATAAAAGGCAAAACAATGCATACCTCTAGTTGTTTACCCCCCTTTTCCTTGAAACTATAGTGTAAACATTTATATATCATGGTTTATTTGTCATGTATCTCACAGATACGACGACAGCAATGGCGTAAGTTTTTTGAAGATAGTAATGGAGAGTGTTAAGGTAGAAAATTAACGAAAACAAAAAGCAATAGGGAGAAAAGCATGCAGTAGGTTATAAACTACAGAACAACAAGCTAATAAACATGTGAAGAAATTGACTTCTATTTTGTAACTACAAAACATAATATGTTGATGATCATGGTAGACAACAACAACTTAACGTTATTACATTTGTGTAGTTATTATATTAAGCTTAAACTAATATTACTATATTAAACATTCCACTACTGAAAATAAAGTATATATAATAGGATAGTGACGGATTAAATTGGCTTTGCTACTGCATTTCAAGAGTCCAGGGGTAAAACTACTTTACAGCCATTTTTACTAAAATGAGTTAGCAGTGCCATCTTGTAGCTTTCAGGGAGTACTAACACCACGTGCATTCATATATGGGGCGGAACCACTTTAAAGCCATTAAAAATAGTGATAAAATTTCGTCGTGCCATAGAAAAACCACATTACTCCAACTTTCAAATTCGCTTTTCTCAAAACGAAGTATTTCGAGCAAAGTGGTTTTACCCCTGGACCCTTCATTTAGAAGGAAGCCATTATTGTTTGTGGGATGTAACTTTATTAGAAACTGTCAGAGGATAGGACTGACTTTATAACTGTGGCCATTTAGGATATAACTGGTCTTGTATCTTTCATCATTATTCTTCATTCATTTTCAGTCGGATTGAGCTTATTTTTTAACTGTTTCTCAACTTGAACATGTAGCAGTTGAATAGAAGTATCCATAGCAACTAAAATCTCAGTTTTTAATTGTTTTGGATATAACTGGTTTTGGCATTCCGCGACAACTCACACACACACACACACAGAGAAACAGAGGGTGTTTCCGAATTTGACCGACAAATTCAGAGGGGTGAGTGTAGGCCTCAAGACGAGCAATAATCACATAGGAATGTATGACCATAAACGCAAATCTGACGCTGGAGGGCACTGTTTACGTAATCGGACCATACCTCTTACCAACCCCAATGGGTGGCCGGAAATATCGCATTTTTTGGGGGAGGTAGAAAACTCAAAAACAAAACAAAATCACATAGGAATGTATGACTGGAAACGCAAACCTGATCAACTAAAGGTTATACAAAGATGCAGAAATGTAGACTTTTCACTATATACATACAGAAATAAATAAATAAATAAATATATATATATATATATATATATATATATATATATATATATCACTCCTTTCAACAACGTCATATGTCAAAAAACAAGATTTTTCAGGAGAGTGATTTGAAAGTTTAAAAGTACATTGAAATGTATTAAAAATACATTTTTAATTCTGCTCTCTAGCGGCTAAATATTAAACAGTCAGATATGACGATCTTCCGGGATATATTACTCTTTCAGGCAAGTCTAAAAACAAGCATAACTAAAAATTGCCGATTTTTGAGATATGACGATGTTGAAAGGAGTGAGCGATATATATATTCCTCGTCTAATCTTGAACATCTTATAATTTATCCTTCTTACAGTTTAATAATTTTTTAACTGCGAGTTACTGTAAAAGTGCACTATTTATAGTAATTTTAGTATAATTAGTTTACGTCCTCAGCTGTTTCCCGTCGAGGAATTCACTGTTTGCATAAACGTTTAATTAAAACCAATCAAATAACATTTATTAACTTTTCAATAGCATGAAACACTAAAAAGTTGGATGAGATATATGCAATAAATGCTGTGTCAAAATTGTCAGTTTGTTTCTCTGGAATGTTAAAATGTGATAATTATTTACTTTCAGAATTCGAAACTATGCTTGATGCAGTCCTTTTATAAGTCAAAATCATGCTTCCTGTTTACAAGTTAAGTGTATTACGAATGTTGCTACTGATAACTAAGCCTTAATCTGATTAACAATGTTTTACCGTTCTTCCCTGTTTACAATAATGGAAATTGAACTTGCTATTCAGAAAGGGTGACTAAGAAGATTTAATTTGTATAAGTTATGTACCTGAGGAAAACTTTGAAGAAATATTATTATTTGATTTCTTAATTTATGATCAAATTTAGATATTCAACGCCTAAATATGGAGAGATAATAAATGTTATGAAATAAACAGAACGCATATATATATACATACATATATATATATATATATATATATATATATATATATATATATATATATATATATATATATATATATATATATATATATAGAGAGAGAGAGAGAGAGAGAGAGAGAGAGAGATAGATAGATAGATAGATAGATAGATAGATATTGGATTTTTTTCTGCACAGGGGTTACGTCCTAGAGACTGCCGTGAAAAATGCCCCCCCCCCCCCAAAAAAAAAAGCCCATACATTGAGCATATAAAAATTGGGGATAGGTTCCACCCAAATATACTCAATAAACAATTGTTAATTTTCCTATAAAATTTGGATACGGTCGACTAAACTTACACATGTAAGATCGAATAAATATGTAAGAGTCAATCCGCAAATCTTATTTTAATTACTCTCATAAAGGTTATTTAAAAAATACTTATAAGGTTTCTTTGAGGCAGAAGAAAGTAATTAAAAGTGGAATTTATTTTTGTTTATTCACACATACTTATAATATAATCATTCAGTTATTCAGTGTCACTACCTGATAACAAACATCCCCGTTTTCAGTTTTTTTTCGTGGGGGGGGGGGGAGAAAAATCATTCCTATATCTGGAAATATTTAAAGGCGATATATCTGAAATATTTAAAGGCGATATATCTGCAAGTGTATCTTGAATAAAATTACCATCTTGTGTTTTAAATGGTTTTGGAAATGAATTCAGTTATCAGATGCTATGATTCTGTTTTTGTTAGTTATTCACATGATTCTTCAGAGTGGGCCATAATTATTTTTAAATCACTTTGGAAATGCACTGGTCGTTTGACATTGTCATCATTTGTAAGAATATATTTCGAAGTTTATTGGTTAGTTAAAGGCCTTCTAGAATTAACTCGTAGATAGTGAATCCACTACTTCATCATCGCTACTATAAACTATTGTGGAATAATCTACATGCTTTGAAATACTCTCTGATACCATTGCTCGCCATAAAAGCTACAGTGTAACTTAATATTTTAAAATCTTCTTAGATTTTTAAATCGTGTTAAAGTAAAAAAAGATAATTGGTTCTTTTTCTTCGGCCGTGTTATTTCAAATCTGGACAAATAAAATTGTACAAAAAGAAAATCGAGTGTAGATACACACATACACATATATATATGCATCAGTTATTTGGCCAAAGCAAGCCCGAAATAAACATTAACTTAAGACTACTTCGGGCATTTGCCGGCCTATTCGCGATGCATCCTAGAATCAACTTGGCAAACGCTAGAAGTGACCAGCCAGTTCGAGATATGGTTAGATTTCCGACATTAGCCTTAACTAACTAACTAACTAACACACACACACATATATATATATTTTTCCAATGCGGAGGCACTTGTAATCAAACATTCGCCCTTACTACGCCGCAGTTTTACTGCCCATTTTATTATGGGGGCACCATATAGTCGGACAGCATTTCCCCCTGTCGTAACGTTTTGAAACGCTTATTAACTTTTGCTACAATATTACTAGTAAAGCCTGCCTTGACATTCGAATACTTAAACGCATTAGGGAGCTGTTACATCAATAATTTTACAGGGGTATATAGTCCCCCAGACAATCACTTCTTTCTCAAAAAATGTGCACCCTTTTGGCCACGTTTCCTGCTTTCATCGCTTATCAGCGGAAACATAAAATACCAATGTTAATGCCTTAAAAGGGGTTGCCTAACGATTGGTGATAACATTCTTCTTTGATCCCTTTTTTTACTCGCAGACACATCAATAATCTTTGTCCACAGAACTAGCCGTGCGCCTTGGTGCTGGAATTGGCGTGATATGTTCCAGGTGGTGTCTGAATCAAGAAGTCACGTGACAGTCCCAGCACGGGGAAAAGGTTGAAGAAAAACAGACAGAGGAATCTCTGGGGAGCCTTGCCGTAGGACGATGCAGTCATTACTACTCCTGTTTCCGACGCCCTGGAAGAAGCGATTCCAATGCCGTTACTGGACGCCATCTCGCCCGTCTGATTCTTGCTGATCGGAGACCATACTCGACCATGTACCTCTATTTGTAAATGGCAATAAGCCACTGGCCTTAAGCCTCCTCTAACTAACTTAATTTAAAAAATAAATCCGAAGTACTTCATATACTTGTGTCTGTCACCCTTTATCCTTTTTTTTCAGAATGACCAGCACTGGCCATGTTATGTGTGCATCCGTTAG